>RJWJ010001481.1:0-130229 GCA_004363605.1 Indri indri
CCTGAGGCTGCTGGAAGCTGGACAGAGGCCTAGAACGACCCTTCCTGCCACCTTCAGAGGGCACGTGGCCTGGCGATGCCCTGACTTTGGACTTCTGCCCTCCGGAACTCTGAGACAGTACACTTGTGTCCTCAGCCACCAGTCTGTGGTGCTTGGTGACAGCAGCCCTAGGAAACTGGACACAGCTCTTCCAGGGCCCTGAAGACAAGATGTATACAAAACAAGTCGTGAGTTCATGCTGATATTTCTAATCCACATTCAAAATTGCAGAGCCTTTTCTCAACTTTCTCTTTTATTAATATATCTTTCTATTATAGCCATCCTAGTGGGTATGAAATTCTATTTCTTTGCAGTTTTGATTTGCATTTCCCTGATGGCCAGCGATGGTAAGCATCTTTTCATGTGCTTATTGGCTATTTGTTCATCTTCCTTGGAAAATTATCTATTCAAGTCCTTTGCTCATTTTAAAGTTCAATTGTTTACCTCTTTGTCATTAAGGTATAGTGATTCTCTGTATGTCGTGGATATTAAACCCTCATCAGATATGTGATTTGCAAACATTTTCTTCTGTGGGTTTTTCACTCTCTTGATAGTGTCTTTTGATGTGCAAAAGTCTTTAATTTTAGTGAAATCCAACTTATCTATTTTTTCTTTTGTTGCCCAATCTTTTGGTGCCGTTTAAGAAACTATTGCTGGCCGGGCATGGTGGCTCACATCTATAATCCCAGCACTTTGGGAGGCCAAGTCAAGAGGATTGCTTGAGAACAGGAGTTCGAGACCAGCCTGGCAACATAGTGAGATCCCTATCTCTACAAAAAATTTAAAAAATAAAAAAATATTAGCCAGGCATGGTGGCTCACACCTGTAGTCCTAGCTAGTTGGGAGGCTGAGGCAGGAGGATCCCTTGAGCCCAGGAGTTGGAGGCTGCAGTGAGCTATGATTGTATCCCTACACTCCAGCCTGGGTGACAGAGCGAGACTCTGTAAGAAAGAGAGAAAGAAAGGAAGAAAGAAATCACTGTCAGATCCAAGCTCAAACAGATTTTCCCACGTGTTTTCTTTCGAGAGTTTTACAGTTTTGCTTCTTTAATTTAGATGTTTGATCCATTTTGAGTTCATTTTTGTACATGGTGTGAGGTAAGGGTCTAACTTTTGCACGTGGGTGCCAGTGTTCCTAGCACCATTTATTGAAGAGATCCTTCTTTCCCCATCAAATGCTCTTGGCACCCTTGTCAAAAAGCACCTGACCTCAGACGTGAGGGTCTATTTCTGCACTCTCAGTTCTATTCCATTGGTCTATGTGTCCAGCCTTGTGTCGCTACTATCTGTTTTCATTACTGTAGCTTCATAGTAAATTTTGAAATCTGGAAGTGTAGATCATCCAACTGTGTTCTTCTTTTTAAAGATTATTTTGGCTAATCTGGGATCCTTGAAATTTCGGATGAATTTTAGGATGGATTTTTCCATGTCTGCAAAAACACCATTGAGATTTTGTTAGGGCTGGCATTGAATCTTCATACTGCTTTGGGCGATATTGTCATCTTAGCAATACTAAGTCTTTAAGCCCACAAACAGGAGATGTCTTCCCATTTATTCGTGTCATCTTCCACTTCTTTCAACAATGTTATGTAGTTTTGAGTGTACAAGTGTTACATCTCCTTGGTTAAATATTCCTAAGTATTTCTTTTTTAGGCTGTTATAAATAATTTTTTTTAATTTCCTTTTTGGATTGTTAATTGCTAGAGTATAGAAATACAACTGATTTGTTTGTCGATTTTGTATCCTACAACTTTGCTGAATCCATTTTTAGCTCTAACGGTTTTTTGGTGAATTCTTTAGGGTTTTCTATAATGCATGTAAGATCATGTCATCTGAGAATGGAGAGAGTTTGCTGGGCATGGTGCCTCGCATCGGTAATCCCAGCACTTTGGGAGGCAGAAGTAGGAGAATTGCTTGAGCCCAGGAGTTCAAGACCAGCCTGGGCAACATTGCAAGACCCCATCTCTACAAAAAATTTTTTAAAAATTAGATGGAGATGGTGGTGTGCACCTGTAGTCCCAGCTACCCGGGAGGCTGAGGCAGGAGGATCACTTGAGCCCAGCAGTTTGAGGCTGTAGTGAGCTATGAACATGCCACCACACTCTAGCCTAGGAGGCAGAGAAGACCTCATCTCAAAAAACAAACAAAAAAAGAATAGAGATGGTTTTACTTCTTCCTTTCCAATGTAGATGCCTTTTACTTTTTCTTCTTGCCTACTTGTCTGGCTAGAACTTCCAGTACACCATTGAATAAAAGTGACAAAAATAGGCATCCTTGTCTTGTTTCTGCAGAGCCTGAGCTTTTAACCCCATACTGGACTTTTTCTGCTGGGTCGTCCCAATTCCTGGTTTGGGGGCAGGAGATTAAGGTTTGTGCTTCCACGCCAAAGGAACAAAAGGGGCGGGGGAGCCAGCCAGTTAGCTAGCCCTATGGGCTTGGGTGCAGCCCCACCAGGTGGTCGCTTATGTCATATCCAACTGCACAAGTTGAGAAGTGAGAGGCAGCTCTGGTCCCAGCTATGGAGAGAGTGGGCTTTGGACAAGCGCCCCAAAGCCTGCACACTTTCGAGGCTTGGGCCACTGTTGGAGGATGGTCAGGCAACCTGACCAGCCTAGGGGGAAGCGTTCTGGAACAGGGACGCTGCCTCTAACAGCCCCGCCTGTGGGCTCCTGCCCTTCCTGGGGCAGGTGGTGGAGGAAACCTTTGACCGTATAATATCATATGTTGTACAACCCACAAGAAAATAAAGTCGAAAGGGTGGGGTAAAGTAAATAATATATTTTTAGATAATTTCAATTTTATTTTATTTCTTTATGGCTAATACAAAAACACGTTGGCTCTCACTTTTATATTAATAGTATTGATAATATTTTAGCAAGATAAATATAATATACTTCATTTCATTTAAATCTTGATTTAGTACTTTCCTAGACCTATCCAAAAAAAAAAATGCAGTTCTTTTCAACATTTGGCACTAATGTCTATGACAGCCGGGACAGACACTTTATAAAGGAAGAAGAGCCCAGAAAATCATGGCACCGTTTTCTTTAAGCCCTTCTACCAATTACACAGAAGTTCTTGGTTACCTTCGGCTTGTTATCTTTCTTTTCTTTCTAAGTCTGCCTTGTGCCGAATTTTGAACATAGTCAAAAGGAGGCCGAGGAGGATGATGAACTTCCGTGGAACCCACCCCAGCTCCACCAACCCGCTGCCGAGCTGCCCGTCCCCCCCCCCCGACCGCACGCTGCTTCAAGCGCGTACCAAACATTGTGTCCTTTCAGCACAAATGACTTTCTTTTCTTTGTTTGAGACAGAGTCTTGCTCTGTTGCCCCAGCTAGATTGCCATGGCATCAGATTAGTTTATAGCAACCTCAAACTCCTGGGCTCAAGTGATCCTCCTGCCTCAGCCTCCCAAGTAGCTGGGGCTACTTGCATGCGACACTATGGCCGGCTAATTTTTTTAATATATATTTTTTTAGTTGCCCAGCCAAATTTCTTTCTATTTTTAGTAGAGACGGGATCTCACTCTTGCTCAGGCTGGTCTCAAACTCCTGAGCTCAAGCGATCCTCCCACCTCGGCCTCCCAGGGTGCTACGATTACAGGCGTGAGCCACCAAATGATTTTTTTATATCTCTAAAAGGACCCTTTCAGAACAGCGCTCCCCAGCGTTGTTGGAATCAGGGACCGGTGTCATGGAAGATAATTTTTCCATGGACGGGAGTGGGGTGGGGAGGCGGTGATGTGAGCGATGGGGAGTGGCTGTAAATACAGGCGAAGCTTCACCACTGCTCACCTCCTGCTGTGCAGCCCCGTTCCTAACAGGCCATGACCGGTACCCGTCTGTGGCCTGGGGGTTGGGGACCTCAGTTTTAGAAGGCGCAACCACAACACCATTGTCATGCCTAAAAAGAATCATTCTTTAATATCATCTAAATCCAGTTTGTTCGAACTTCGTCTCACAAGTATCATAATTGTACAAGATTACTATGGTTACTCCAGATCTAAATAAGATCACATGATTGGTTGATATAGTTGTTTTTGTTTTGTTTTTGTTTTTTTAGAGATGGAGTCTTGCTCTGTCACCCAGGCTGGAGTGCAGTGGCATGATCGTAGCTCACTACAGCCCTGAACTCCTGAGCTCAAGGGATCCTCCTGCCTCAACCTCCCAAGTAGCTGAAACTGTAGGTGCACACCACCATGCCTGGCTAATTTTAGTATTTTTTTTTTGTAGAGAGAGGGTCTCCCTATGTTGCCCAGGCTGGTCTTGAGCAACTGGCCTCAAGCGATCCTCCTGCCTTGGTCTCCCAAAGTGCTGGGACTGCAGGCATGTGCCACAGCACCTCATTGGGTTTGTTATTTTTTTACTGTGGCAAAATATGTATAACTGCTCGGTATGGTTTTAAATATCTTAATCTATAGGTTCTCTCTCTCTTTCTCTCTCTCTTCTCTCTCATTTCTCTCTCATTCTCTTTCCTCCCTTTGAACTTTGTTGGAGAAGTTTGGTGGTCTGTCTTGGAAAGTTTCCCACAGCCTGGGTTATGCGACTGCACCCCCTTGGCATGAATTAACATGTTCCTCTCTCCTCAACTTTTCCTCCCAGTTGAGAGTTGGGCCTAGAGGCTTCAGTGAGATTCGGTTTGAATCTTGTGTGTGTGAGAGAGCGACTATTCGTCAGGAGGTGTTGTTTTATTCCATCAGGAGGACACAGGATGCCTGGTAATCTCTGCTGTGTAACGTTAGCAGAGGTTGATATTTAGAGCCTAGTTCTGACTAATAAAGGTTCATCTTCCATAATGTCCACTGGATGTTCTTATTATTAATAAAAAGTGTCACATTCTTATTTATAAATGGGTCAAAAATCCACTTAAATTCTTTGTTTGGAAGATTTTTAAACAGGTTAGAAAATTCCACTGCCAAGTCATTTAAGTTTGCAGAAACAAGAACTTTTTATATTTGACCAAATCATGTAGCACTGGAAGTACTCGTAATTGTCCATTTTTTACAGTGCTCTCTCCCTAGCAAAAAATCAGTCCAAAATTCAGTTTTCGTGTCATTTTTTTCATAAAAGGGCCCTTTTGCATTAAAGTTCAGATAGTGTGTATGTTTTTTGCATATTTTAATTCACGTGTTTATGTGTATGTTTATTTATGTGTTTACTATGAAATATCTGTTGGGTAGCATGCCACCAATGGCTTCTTGACAGCATAGAAAAGGCCAATAAGGCTGGGCGCAGTGGCTCACGCCTGTAATCCTAGCACTCTGGGAGACCAAGGAGGGTGGATCGCACAAGGTCAGGAGTTCGAAACCAACCTGAACAAGAGCGAGACCCTGTCTCTACTAAAAACAGAAAGAAATTATCTGGACAACTAAAAATATACATATGGAAAAAATTAGCCGGGCATGGTGGCACATGCCTCTAGTCCCAGCTACTCGGGAGGCTGAGGCAGGAGGATTGCTTGAGCCCAGGAGTTTGAGGTTGCTGTGAGCTAGGCTGATGCCACGGCACTCTAGCCAGGGCAACAGAGCCAGACTCTGTCTCAAAAAACAGGCCAATAAATTTGAAACACATGATCTGTTGCAAAAGAAAAATGCCAAAGTCATGTTTACGCTAGAGTCCTTCTACATTCTTTGCCTTGAGATAACCAGTCAACTTCTCTGCGGTGCAAAAATTTTTATGGTAATTCCCTTTCTTATCAAAAAATATTGAAAGATTCTACTATTTAAAGTGTACTGGCCAGGCACAGTGGCTCACACCTGTAATCCTAGCACTCTGTGACGCTGAGGCAGAAGGATCACCTGAGTTCAGGAGTTCAAGACCAGTCTGAGCAAGAGTGAGACCCCGTCTCTATAAAAAATAAAATAATTCGCTGGGAGTGGTGGCGCACGCCTGTAGTCCCAGCTATTTGGGAGGCTGAGGCAGGAGGATCACTTGAGGAGTTCAAGGGTGCAGTGAGCTATGATTGCGCCACTGCGCTCCAGCCTAGGAGACAGAGTGAGACCACATCTCTAAAAAAAAAGAAAAGAAAAGAAATTAAAAGAAAAAAATACAGCTGGGTGCAGTGGTTCATGCCTGTAATCCTAGTGCTTTGGGAGGCCAAGGTGGGGGGGATTGCTTGAGGCCACGAATTCAAAACCAGCCTGGGCAACATAACAAGACTCTGTCTCTTAAAAAAATCAAATCAAATAAAAAATTTTTAAACAGAAAAATGAAGTGTACTTGTGCACTCCTGGCTCCTATTTCTTCTGCAAGAATGATGCCCTGAGTGGGTTTCCTCTGAGCTGCTGCGCTAAAGCAGCAGCTCCGTCAATAGCGACACTCACACACGTTTTTTCTCCCATGAGTCATTGATTTTATTAAGTGAGCCATTTTCTGCTAAGGCTGTACCTTCTCTAGTTCATCTTTGCTCTGGGGACTAACAAAAATTAAGAAGTATGGCCTTTCTGCCGCAAGTGGAGACGAGCTGAAAACATTTGTAATGTACATTTGACAGCACAATGCCCTGCATGCTTTGCCCAAATGCTGTTCCTCAGCCATGCGTCTGCCGGCCTCCCAGTCACACGCATTGATGAAGAAATACATTTTTAGTTCCCCGCCAGATTGCTTTTTATTCTGTTGCAGTTTTCACTACAGATATTTTATCACAACAGGAAGGACAAGTGAGTCCCAGTGGTATGTTTACGCTTTTGCTATTAAGAAACCCGAAAAAAGGCTTCAAAACATTAAGTTTAAAGAAATTTCGGGATGCACTGGATGGACTATGACACAACTTTAAACATCGCTGGAAAAACTGTAGGGTTTGCTCTGCTGCTGGGGTGGCTTCATGTTATGCAACCTAGTATCTCGAGGCCACTCTGTGCCCAGGGCAAGGTTTCAGTTAAAGAGATTGGTGCAAATCCTGGTTTCAAATAGGATTACTTCAAGTCCTGGGACTGGGAAAAGGGTCAGTTCTCACACATTGTCACTGTAGCCCCTGCTGGTGTCACTAGTACTGCTCTCTTTCGTTCATTTCATTTTCCGAGATGGGTTCATTATTCTTTCACAGCTTTATTGAGGTATAATTGATGTGTAATAAACTGCATATATTTAAAGTGTAAAATTTGATGTGTTTTGACATACGTACACACCTGTGAAACCATCACCACAACCAGAACAATATATCCATCACCCACATAAGTTTCTCTGTGACCTTTTGTAATCCATCTTTCCCTCCCCCCACCCTGAACCCCCAGCTCCAGGCAACCACTGATCTGTCACTATAGGTTAGTTTGCATTTTCTAGAAGAATTTTCTATAAACTGAATCATGCAGTATGTTCTTCGTCTAAATTTATTTACTGATTTATGTATGTATTTATATATTTACGTATTTTAGAGATGGCGTCTTGCTCTGTTGTCCAGGCTGGAGTACAGTGGTGCAATCATAGCTCACTGTAACCTGGAATTCCTGGGCGCAAGTGATCCTCCCACCTCGGCTTCCCAAAGTGCTGGATTACAGGCGTGAGCCACCACACCTGGCCCTGGATTTTTTTATTGTGTCTACTTATTCTGAGATTCAAAAATGTTGAGTGTTGTCAATAGTTCCTTGGCTTGTGGCCCCTTCCCCCATCTCCACAGATCAGTGCTCCAATCTCTGCTTCTGCGTCAGCATCTGTCACCGTGAACCTCCTGCCTTCCGCTCAGATGGGCCCCTGTGCTTCCCTCAGGCTCACGGGGAATCTCTCCATCCCAAGATCCTAAACTCAATCACATCTGCAAACCCCTCGCCATGTCAGGTAGCATAGTCACAGGTTCTAGAGATTAGGACATGGACATCTCTGGTGCTGTTGTTCTGTCTGTCACGGCTGCTGTGAACATGTGTGTACAAGTATTTGTGGGGACACATGCTTTCATTTCTCCAGGATTACAATATTATTGTATTTTGTATGTATTGTATGGTATTTGTATCTATGTTGTATGCAAATGGTACAATTTTATTTTTATTTATTTTTTAACAAAGGGCAGAAGAATATCCCTGCAGGGAAAGTTCTTCTACATAGAAAATAAAACTTCTGAAAATCAACACCAATGCTTTGTCATATTCTGTGACAACATTAGGGACTGAAATGGTATACTCCAACTTTACTTTCTTCAAAAGCTTTTTACATCACTAGTGGATTTCAGAAGTGACCTTTCGCCAAGCGCAGGTGAGATGGAGCCCGTCTTGGTTCACTCGGGCTGCTAGAACAGAATACCACAGAACTGAGTGGCTTGTAAATAACAGAAATTTATTCCTCACGTTTCTGGAAGCTGGGAGGCCCAAGGTCAAGGGACTGGCAGATTCAGTGACTGGCACAGGCCTGCTAGCTGTGTCCTCACACGGCAAAAGGGGCGAGGGAACACTCTAGGACTTTGATAAAGGCACTAACGCCATTCATGAGAGCTCCGCCCCATTCCCTAATCACCTCCCAAAGGCCCAACTCCTAATTCCATGACCTTGGCAGTTAGGATCCCAACATATAAATTTGGGGGGTAGGGAAGGATGCAGAAAAGAAACATTCAGGCCATAGCAGGGTCCTTATTGTCCCCTGACCTGGGACAGAGCTTCTTCTCTCTCATAGCAGTGTATTAATGTCATTTGCCTAGGAGTTGGTTCTTAAAATAATAAAGGAGTTTATTATACACTATGTAAAGTCCTTAACAAACTTCTGATTGCAAAAGATTTCAGATAATCAAACGCTAGAGCAGGAGTGGGCAAACTACAACTGTTGGTCCAAATTCGGCCCACTGCCTGTTTTTGTAAATAAAATTTTATTGGAACCCGACCGTGTTCATTTGTTTATTTACTGCCTGTGGCTGCTTTTGCACTATCATGGCAGAGTTGAGTAGTTGCAACAGAGACCACATAGCCAGCAAAGCCTCAGATATCAACTCTCTGACCCTTTCTTTGACTGACCCTCACCCCTAAAGTCTAGAGTGATTTGCCCTTTTGTAAGAAGGAATTGCCAGGCAGGTAAGTACACATGTAAACTGCTTACCTGCTTGTTAATCTTCCAGCAATGTCGACTTTCAGGTAATATTCTAAAACTGGAAATAAAGGGGAAAAGAGATCTCTGGAGGCAAGGAATTATTGTCACAAAGATCTTACAATAAATTATAATACCTTTTAAAACACAATTCGTATTTGGTTTCTTGGCCTAAAGCATTGATCAGTCATGTGTTAGGGGTAGGGTGAAGAAATCCGGTTGGAGAAAGGTATCGTTTGAGGCAGACATGACCTCAGAGAACATTCTGGCTACCAGCCTGATTACTGAAGGTAAGAGTAATCCAAGAATAGGACAGATTTCTATTAAAGTCTGGTATGATAACGCTATAGGTTGCTTATGTCCACTCCCACCCCGCCCCAAATTCATATGTTGAAATCCCAGCCCCAGAATAATGCCTTTGGGAGGTAATTGGGTCATGAGGGTGAACACCATGTGAGGACACAGCAAAGGACAGCTGTCCATGAACCAGGAAGCAGGCCCTCACCAGACACTGAATCCAACAGCACTGTGATCTTAGACTTCCCAGCCTTCAGAATGATGAGAAATCAATTTCTGTTGTTTATAAGCCACTCGTTCTATGGTATTTTGTTACAGCAGCCAAAGAGACTAAGGTAAGAAATATTAAAAGTAGTGCTAAGATATCAGGAAAAGGTTAACTCTGTCCAGGATCCTCTATTTAATAGAGCAAAGATCATTTTTATTTTTATTTTTATTTATTTATTTATTTTTGAGACAGAGTCTCACTCTGTTGCCCAGACTAGAGTGCCGTGGCGTCAGCCTAGCTCACAGCAACCTCAAACTCCTGGGCTCAAGCGATCCTCCTGCCTCAGCCTCCTGAGCAGCCGGGACTACAGGCGTGCACCACCATGCCCGGCTAATTTTTTATATATATATTTTTAGTTGTCCAGCTAATTTCTTTCTATTTTTTTAGTAGAGATGGGGTCTTGCTCTTGCTCAGGCTGGTCTCGAACTCCTGAGCTCGAATGCTTCTCCTGCCTCAGCCTCCCAAAATGCTGGGATTACAAGCGCGAGCCACTATGTCCAGCCAAAAACCTTTATGTTTTATAATGTTACTTATTTGTTACTGACAACCTACTTATTGGATCCATTTTAAGGAGGAAAACACTGATATTTTAACTTATCTTAATAAGTTATACAAAAACACACCATGCTGAAAATGTGCCATTGTTCTTTGCCAGAGCAAGTCCCTGTGTGCCATCTTGGGGAGGTGGCCTAGCACAATAATTGAAAGTGGAGGATCTGTGGTCAGTTGCCTAGGTTCAAACCCTGGCTTGGTCAGTTACTAGCTGGGAAAATTACTTAACTTCTCTAGTTCTCAGTTTCTTCACTTCTAAATTGGGGTAAAAACAGTACCTGCTTCAGAGGGTTGTTGTAATGATTTGCTGAACTAATGCACACAAAGCACTTGCCCTGGATGCAAACCCAGAGGGCACTGGCTATCTGTGTATTGTCAGTTATTACTGTTCATGTTGCAGCATGTATGCTCCTTGCTGGTTCTGAAGAACACGGTATCTTTGGTTACTTGACATATGTAAAAAATCTGAGGTCATTTTTGTGTGTTCCTGTACTGACGAATAATCCTGCGTGTTTTTGTCTGTCTAGATAGTTTTAATGATCTGGAATGCTCTTAATGACCTGATTTGGGAGTATCTTCAAGACAACTCTAAAGCAGAATGCTGTTCAAGTCATCTTTTATGGTGCCCCTTTGCATGTGTTAGCCTGTTTTCATGGGTCCTTCAGAGATAGTATCACAAAAGCGACTGGCTTACTGGACTTCATCTTTTTGTATCACTATAGACTTCTGGCGCTATGTTACCCTTGTTCCACAAGCCCAGTGTGTACCGCTTGCAGGGATTTTCACTAGACAGGAAAGTCAGCTGCAGCTTATTAAATATAATCCAGTGGCATCAGAAGCAGGATCGACCATTATACTTTCCTGTGGCTTTATCTCTTATAACATGTAAATTTTGCCCAATTATTGGGCTGTTGCCATTCTTGCCGCTGCCTGTCTTTGTCACATTGGCAAGTACGGTGTGACTGAGAACTCTGAGTAAACCTGCCAAAAACCTCTCAAACTAAATCGGATCTCTCTTGGGCCTCAGACACCTCACAGATAGCACATCTTTATCCAGAGAAACGTTTGGCTTTTTGTCGTGATGGACTTCTTGCGAGTCTTTCATTTAACTTCTTCAACAACTTCATGGTGATCTTCGCTGATAAGCTCTTCATTCCCACAGATGTTCTTTCTCCTTCCACAAAGAGAATTTCGTCCGGGATAGGGTTCCACCCACTCGCACAGGTCACAGAGCTTCAGACAAGAGAAGCTGTACCCAGACTTCTGCTGGTCACATTTCTCCTGGATCCTTCTCCCACAACCAAAAGTCTTCCGTTCCTCCACTCGGCTCCTGGAGCTGGGTTCGCAGGCCCAGAGGCCAAGCCGTCAGCAATTAGCTTTTTGATGTTTCTTCAGTTCCCTTGCTCAAACCTCTGCAAACAGGTCACTGCTCTGCCGCAGAAGCTCCACCTGCTCCGACACAGACTTAATTTTCTGTAACTGCTGCTGACAGGTTGTGCCCATCAACTTGCAGAGATGTCTCCAAGCCGGGGTTCCGAGCCCGGCGGCAGCAAGCTGGGGGCCTTGCCGGGGTCCTGTGGACAGAAACGGCGTCTTCCTCCCAATCTACCTCCCACCCCCAGGGTCCTCGCCCGCATCTCGGCTGATCTCTCCCCCGGCAGCGGCCACCGCCCCACCTCGCCTAGCCCTCCGCCCTCGAGCCGCAGCGCCGCCCAACACCTGGCGCCCGGCCCTGCGAGCCCTCTCCTCCGGTCGCAGCCGGGCTGACCTGAAGGTTTGGCAAAACCCGACATCGCAGTACCTCGGCCAATCGAAGCTGGTCATCGGACGAGAGGCGGGGACGTTATCCAATCGCATCCCTCCGACCACACGCAGTTCGCCCAATCCCAAGGCGCTCCCGGAAGAAACTGGGAAGGCGGGGAAAAGAGAAGGGGTGTGGTCTAAAGGCCCCGCCTTCCATGCTGCGCAGTAGCGGTTCTGGGCATGCGTGGGCTAGGCTTGTGGTGTGAGGAAGGCGGTACCTATGCTTGGCGTCTGGTTGTTCTGTTTCTTTTCTTTCTTTTTTTTTAAAGACAGAATCTCACTCCCTTGCCCCAGCTAGAGTGCCCTGGCGTCAGCCTAGCTCACTGCAAGCTCACTCCTGGGCTCAAGCGATCCTCCTGCCCAGGCCTTCCAAGTAGCTGGGACCACAGGTGTGAGCCACCGCGCCAGCCATTCTTTGCACTAATCCTTTAAAACCACTCATCCACAAAGAAAAAGTAAGTATTCGGGGTGATGGATATTCCAATTATCCTGATTTGTTCATTACACGTATAATTGTATTTTGATACAAATTGTATAAAAACATCACGTGTATCCCCAAAATATGTACCGCTATGATATATCAATAAAAAGCACAAAAGAAAAACCCACGTGTCCACACTATGAGAGTTTAGTTAAAACTAACCATACTGGGCCAGGCGCGGTGGCTCACGCCTGCAATCCTAGCACTCTGGGAGGCTGAGGCAGGAGGATGGCAGGAGGATCGCTTGAACTCAGGAATTTGAGGTTGCAGTGAGCTATGATGACGCCATTGCACTCTACCCAGGCGACAGAGCTAGAGTCTGTCTCAAAAGAAAAAAACAAAAAAACTAACCGTACTGCACTGATTCACTTATGCAAATACTGCAGATGATACCTTCTCTTTATGTTTATTTGTATTCTAAAAAAATGTCAGATTAAACTTTGCTAATATGTATTATACAGATTGATCCTCCACTGAGTGAGAGCACTAATATGTATGTATAATACATATTAGTAAAATTTAATATCACTCTGATTTTTTTTAGAATACTAATAAACATAAATAGAAGGATCATTTCCTGCTTCATCCCAATGGACCAGCTTGCACCCTCTCCAGGGTACCAGTGCCTTACTTCAGAGACTCTGCCCTGCAACGCTTGCCTTTACTGTCTGTAGAGAGGCATGAGCTGGGCCAATGTGTAGGTAGACTCTGGAGACAGACTGCCCAGGTTTGAGTCCTATCCATGCCATATACATGCTGAGTGATCTCAAGCAGGTCACCTAACTTCTCTGTGCAATTTCCTCATCTTTAAAATAAGGTGTTAACAGTGGCTATCTCATAGGATTTTTGTGAGGATTGAATGAGTTAGTTAATGGTGCTTATAACAATGCCTAACTCATAATATAAGCTCAAAAAATGATGATGGTGATGATGTTGAGTGAGTGGGTGTAGTCTCAGAGCAAGTAGGAGCTCACTAGTGTTATCTGTCCTTATTTCTTTGTCCACTACAGGCTTTGGAGTCAGAAGGATCTGGTTTCCCCCTGGTTCTCCAAGCATTTGCCTTTTACCTTATAAAATTTACCTACTTAAACTTTCTGAGCCTCAGTTTCCTCCTCTGTAAATGAGAATTGATGTAAGGATAAAATGACAACATGCATGTAACATGCTTAGCGTGGTGCCTGACACAAAGTAGATGCTCAGGAAACAAGAGCTATGTCAGGGACAGCTAGATGTTCAGCAATCCCCATTTCCTTTTCCTCCAGGGCGCACCACTAGACTACAATTCCCAGCCTCCTGTGTAGTTAGGTGGGACCACAGGACTGAGTTCTAGAGGAGGGAATGCGCCAGAAGTGATGGATCCTGGCCTGCCTTCCTCTCCGTTTTCTTGTCTGCACAGCTGGAAGTGATAGTGGAACCAGAAGATGGAAGTTCCAGAATCCTTGCAGCACCACTGGGAACAGAGCAGCTCAATCTCTCCTTGGGAGTGCTGTGCAGGAGAGAAATTAAAAAATAAACTTTTGAGAATGAAATAGTATCTTTTGCAGCAATTTGGATGGAACTGGAGACCATCGTCCTAATTGAAGTATCTCAGGAATGGACAAACGTGTACTCTGATAATTGGAAGCTAACCAATGGGCAGACAAGGGCACAAAGAGATGTGAAGGTCATTGGAAATCAAGACGTGGGGAGAGGGCAGGGGGAGGGGTAAAAACTTACCTTTCGAGTGTAACGGACACTATTCAGGTGATGGGTACACTAAGAGCCCCAACTTAAGCATTCTAAAAGGTATCTGTGTAACAGAAACATTTGTACCCCCTTAATATTTTGAAAAATATGTATAATTTGCAAATATAAAAAAAAATAAAATGTTGTGATGCACCACTCAGATGCTGGGGTGATTTGTCACAGCCCTCACCTAACCTGACTGATATATAGCCGCTTCTGTTACTACTGTACTACAATTTTTTTTATCCTTCCACAATCGTACTTTTTGAGGGTGTGTTGTTTTTTGATGGCATTTTAAACGTGTGCACGCTGCTTCCCGACAGAATTGTAAGCCTCTGAGTTTCGTTTCTGTTTACGCACCCTCACCCCAGCCCTGGGCCCCACATCCGCAGTGCCCAGTGCCCCAGACAACACCTGTGTAGTGACAAGAGGGTCGGGTGTCTATAGGTGAGGTGCAAAGGTTGTTCCTTACACCTGTCTTTTGGATTCATTTGCTCATTCTTTACTCATCGAATTGGCAACTGTGTATTGAGCTCCGTCTCTGGACCAGGCACTGTGTGAGAGTCACAGATGTCGCAGTGAATACGTGGACCCTGTCTCTGTCCAGAGGATCTTATAGTCTAATGAGCAAGTAAGACAAGCAGATACTGGCCCTTAGCTCCATAAGCACGTGGCTGTCTTGTAAGCCATGGCATCCCTGGTGCTGTATTGGACAAAGACTGGCACTGTCGCAGTTTGGAAGCGGGCACCCACAGGAAGCGTTCTTAAAGGATGATGTCCAAGCTGAGTCTTGAGGGTCGAGTAGGATTCACCCCCGCAAAGGAGGTTGTTGGGGGATGGGAAGAGCTTATTCCAGGCAGAGAGAAGCGGATGCCGAGGTCTGGAGCTGAGGGTAGTGGTGAGTCTGGACAGGCAGAGAGAGACAGGCTGGAGAGGTAGGCAGGGGTTGGACCATGTTCCAGGTGCCAAGGAGCTGGGCCGAGGCATTAGTGAAGACCTGGCAGACCTGGTCGCCAGGATTTCACTGGTTAATTCCTCCTAGGGAAAGAATGGGAGCAACCACAGGGGTGATTCCGCTCCTCCTCTCAGGGCCTCAGTGGGGGCTGAGCACCTGGGAAAAGCTGCTGCTCCCAACTCTGGAAGGACTCTTGCAAGTGTGGACTCTGACCTGTGGGGACACAGCCCAGGGAGGCCTAATTGTCTCATTATTCTTGCTGCAGTTTAGATTCTACACCTGAGCTCCACTGGCCTGTCATAGCCCCCTAGCTATTGTCTGTGCCTGGCTGCTCCTCCGCTGGGACATGGAGGCCTGTGGCACTGCAGCACCACGCCTTTGTGAGACCGGGCTCTCCGCAATCCGCATCCAGCATTGTTAGTACTCCTGCTTTAGACCAACCTTGCAACTAGCTGCTGCGCCGCTGGCCCAGGTGTGTGGGCCAGAGAATGTCTAAATTCAGTTTGGGGCTGGAAAATAAACGATAGATTCATGTAGGCAGCTGAGTTATTTGAACTTCTTAACAAAATTTCCTTAAATTTTCCTGTAATTATTTTCCTCTTTTTGTCTTGATCTGACTGTAGACCAAAGATTTTGCCAACAGACACATTCAGGATGACTCAGTGCTTAAGAGCCCAAGCTCTGAAATCAGACAAAACTGGGTTTGACTCCTGGATCTGGGTGTTCCTATCTGGGCGAGTTACTAATACTTATCCTTTCTGAACCTGCACTTTTCATCTGTGAAACGAGGATGCCAGGTTCTTGAGACAACGTGTGTAAAATGTGTAGCACAATGCCTGGCCCACGGTGAGCATGGTAAATGGAGTCATTATTCGAGATCCAAAAGCTGTTTATTGAGCACCTACTCTGTGACATGTGCTCGATAAATAACCCTGAGTGAGCCTGCTTCTTCCAGGTGGCTTTATCTGTTCTGCTTTAAAATTGCCATGAGGGGAACAAGTTTGGGCTGGTAGCTTTCAAAGTGTGATCTGCAGATCCCTGGGGTCCTTGAGACCCTCTTGCCGAGATGCAAGTATCAAGACTATTTTCATAACAACGCTAAAGTGCGGTTTGCCTTTATCACTGTGCTGACATCTGCACTAATGGTGCAAAGCGATTGGGGGGTGGGAGGTAAAACAGCTGGTGCCTTCATGAGTCGAGGCCCTGGCACCAAACTGTTCTAGCAGCCATGGCGCTCTTCACTGCCATGCTCTTGCAGAAAAAATAAAAGCCGATTTTATTTAGGAATGTCCTTTTTTTTTTTTTTTTTGAGACAGAGTCTCACTTTCTTGCCTGGGGCAAGTGCCGTGGCGTTAGCCTAGCTCACAGCAACCTCAAACTCCTGGGCTCAAGCAATCCTACTGCCTCAGCCTCCCAAGTAGCTGGGACTACAGGCATGCGCCACCATGCCTGGCTAATTTTTTCTATATACATTTTTAGCTGTCCAATTAATTTCTTTCTATTTTTGGTAGAGACGGGGTCTTGCTCTTGCTCAGGCTGGTCTCGAACTCCTGAGCTCAGAACTATCCGCCCGCCTCGGCCTCCCAGAGTGCTAGGATTACAGGCGTGAGCCACCGTGCCCGGCTAGGAATGTCCTTGATGAAGCAGTAAAAAATAATTTTATTAAATCTCAACCCTTGAGAACACACTTTTTAGTATTTTGTGACAAAATGGAAAGCGCAGAAAAGGCCCTTCAGCTGCATACCCAAGTCTCAGGGTTGCATCCAAGAAAAGCATGTGCGCGATTAGGTTACGGCTGACCCGGTGCTTTTTTCGCGGACCGCCTTCTTCACCTGCCAGGCTATACTTATTCAGACTTGGGTATGAGGGAGAATTTTTTTCTAAAGTGAATAAAAGATGCCTGTCATTTCAACGTGAGCAACTATCGGCATTTGTTGTCGACGATAAAATTTGAAATTTCAAGCAAGAGTTAGAATTTCGGGAAACCAAAATCAGCCTTGACCGTTGGGGAAACTTGACCATTTCCCAATAAAGACTTTTCTGAGAATGGTGGTAGCATTACCAGATGTGATTTTTATGTATTGTAAAATTAAATGTGTCAACATCTGGAAGAGCTGCGTGACTCAGTGAATCAGTATTTCCCAAACAACCAATGCATGATGTTACAAAATCATGTGTGAGTAAAGGATCCATGGAAAATGGAAGATAAAACTGAATGTAACATTACAGAGTAAGAAAAGTTCACTGCTATGGTTTCAGATTCGATATTACAACTAAGAAATTAAAACTTGTCAAGTTTTGGTGACATATCAGAAAAAAAATCTGTAATTATCTGACAAGGCTCTTGAAGCATTCCTACCTTTTCCAACAACATACGTGTGTGAGGCTACATTTTCTTCACATGCTTCGACCAAGACAACATATCATGACACACTGAATTCAGAAGCCACTATGAGAACCTAGCTATTAAGTTAGACATTAACGAGATTTACAAAAATTTAAACCAATGAAAATTTTCTTGGTTAAAAATATGTTTTGGAAAATAGAATTATTTTTCATAAAACCATAGTATTTATGTTAATGTGTAATAGGTTTGCTATTTTTAATTAAATTAGATAATAAATATTTAAATTTTTTTCTCAGTGTTAATTGCTAACATGGTAGATATATGTAGACATAACACACAGAAACAAAGTCTCTTTAAGGTATGTTAACAGTGAAAAGGGGCCAGTCGCAGCGGCTCACGCCTGTAATCCTAGCACTCTGGGAGGCTGAGGCAGGAGGATCAATTGAGGCCAGGAGTTTGAGACCAGCCTGAGCAAGAGTGAGGATCCATTTCTACAAAAAAATTTTAAAAATTAACTGGGTGTGGTGGTGCGCACCTGTAGTCCTGGCTACTGGGGAGGCAGAGGCTGGAGGATCACTTGAGCCCAGGAGGTGGAGGCCACAGTGAACTATGATCAAACCACGGCACTCCAGCCTGGGCAACAGAGTGAGACTCTGTCTCTTAAAAAAATAAAAAAAGAAGAAAAAGAAGGAGTGAAAAGAGGTTCTAATACCAAAAAGTTTTAGAACTGCTGATTTAGAGTGCTCACTGTGTGCCAGAAACCATTCGGAGTCTTCTGTGAATAATAATGTCGTCTAACCCTCACATCAGGCCAGTGCAGGAGCTCGTGTGACCCCCATTCCACAGTCTGTAACTGCTGCTGGAGTGTCCAAAGCCACCTCCCTTCAGACCTGCAGCTGCCGCTTCCTGTCCTTCCTTCAGAGCGCGTTTTCTCCCAGGAGTTCTTGTTCACTTCAAGATCTGCCTCGCCCTGCGCTGCCTGCTGACCCGCTAGACTCATCGATGTTGATAGGTAACTAAACCCTCGCTGTTGCCACAATGGGGGCTTCTTTCCCCAGGCAGCTCCTCGGATGCCACATGGGGAAGGTTCCTGGCCCAGCATCCACCATCTCCCCTTAGACTCTGACAGGCGAGCCTGTTCGAAAGAGAGAGTCCTGCATCCTCCTTAAAACTTAATTATCACCTGGAAGGTTGGAAATCTAAATGCATAAACAAATGTATTTACAAATTTTTAACACAAATGACCAAGATCCCAGCAAAATTGCCATTTCAAAATAGATCATTTTTAATTGTGTGTGGTAGAATACACATAACATAAAAGTTACCTTTTTAACCTTTAAAGCATGCAATTCAGCGACCTTTAGTACAGTCACAATGTTGTGGAGCCATCACTTCCATCTAGTTTCAGAATCGCGTCATCATCCCAAAAGGAAACTCCATGCCCATTAAGCACTCGCCACCCGCCTTCTCTCAGCCCACAGCAATCACTAACCTGTTTTCTGTCTCTGCGGATTTGCCCATTCTGGATATTTCATATAAATGGAATCTTACAGTGTGTTGATGCGTGGCCTCTTGTGTCGGGCTTCTTTCCCTTAGCGTAATGTTTCTAAGGTTCATCCCTGTTGTAGTCAGCACTTCATTATTTTTTTTTTCTTCTTAAGACAGAGTATCGCTCTGTCGCCCAGGCTGGAATGCAGTGGCGTCATCAGAACTCACATCTGGGCTCAAACGATCCTCCTGCTCAGCCTCCCAAGTAGCTGGGACTACAGGCACGTGCCACCATGCCTGGCTGGTACTTCATTCCTTTTAATAGCTGAATACTATTTCAGTATGGCTACACCGTATTCCGTTCCATTCATCAGTTGATGGACATTTGGGTTATTTCATCTTTTGGTTGTTGTGAATGATGTCGCTATGAACTTCATGTGTAAGTTTTTGTTTGAACATGTTTTCAATGCTTTGGGACGTATGTATAGGAGTAGAATTTCTGGTCATATGATAATTCTGTATTTAACTTTTCGAGAAACCACTGAACTATTTTCCACAGCACCTGCACCCACCACTTTACATTCCCACGAGCAATGTATGTGTTCCGATATCTCCATATCCTTACCAACGCTTGTTATTTTCCATTTTTTTGATTTCATACCCATCCTAGTGGGTATGAAGTTGTATCTTATTATGGTTTGATTTGCATTTCCCTGATGGCCGGTGAGGGTGGGCATCTTTTCATGTGCTTGTTGTCCATTTGTAAATCTTCTTTGGACAAATGTCTGTTCAAGTCCTTTGTCCGTTTTTTTCACTGGCTTGTTGGCCTTTTTGCTGTTGAGTTGTAAGAGCTCTTTACATTTTCTGGATACAGACCTTTATACATATAACGGTTAACAATTATTTTCTCCCATTCTGTAGATTGTCATCTCACTACCTTTATATCAAGTTAGATTTTGAGATCTGCTATTTCTCCAGGGCCTACGCTTCTGAGATACTGGTCACAGAGGGCAAAACTTGATTACTGAATTCTCTTGCCAGTGACCCTTGTTCATTCTACCTTTACCCTACCCCCTCCTCATCGCGTGTCAGCTCCACCAGTTGGTGGGGCTTCCTAGGGTTCTGTGTCGAGGAAGACTCTGAAATGGCTCAGCGGGAAGGAGGACCATAATTCAGGAATTCTGCCATGGCCACAGGAAGGGAGCAGGCAGAATGCCTTCCTGGTACTTGCCATCCTATCCTTTTGGGATAAGAATACCTTTTGGGGGGGAACCTCCTTAGAGAGCTGCCTCATTTTTTTTTTTTTTTTGAGACAAGGTCTTGCTGTCACCCAGGCTCTAGTACAGTGGCATCATCATAGCTCACTGCAAACTCAAGCTCCTGGGCTCAAGTGATTCTCCTGCCTCAGTTCCCTGAATAGCTGGAACTACTAATGCACCATCATGCCCAGCTAATTTTTCTATTTTTTGTAGAGACAGGGTCTCGCTATGCTGCCCAGGCTGATCTCAAACTCCTGGCCTCAAGCAATCCTCCTGCTTCAGCTTCCCAGAGTGCTTGGATTACGGGTGTGAGCCACTGCACCTGGCCAAAAGCTGCCTCTTCTTTCCTTTCCTTTGCTACCCTAAACCCAACCCCTCAATAATTTTTCACTGCTTTTTCTCAAAGTTCCCAAGTTTTAAATCTTACTCTCATTCTTTTTTATTCCCCATTCCCTGCTCTTGCCTCCTTCTGTCCCCTTCCCCCAGTGTCTGGTGGGAAACGGAGGACAAAGTTCTAAGAACTGGGTGTGGTTTGAAGAGAAGGTGTCAGGGCTCCCTGCCCGGCCGTGCTGTTGAGCCCCTCAGAGGAGACGTCGCTCTTTGCTTTCAGCCTGTGTGTGTCAGTTGGGGACTCAGATCTCCTCCCTGCTATGCGCTCCAAGGTCCTGCTGTGCAGGGCCCCCACTGCTGGTTCAGACCAAATGCTGTATTTTTAGCTCCAGGCTCCTATCCCAACCGGAATGCACATTCCCTCGGATGGGGCCACATTTCCAAGGGCCGCAGGCCAGCCTGTGGTCCCCTCCCAGTGCCCACACTCTCCCATTCCCAGGTCTTTGTTCACACTGGTCCTTCCATCTGGAATGTTCTTCCCCAGTCTCCTCTGATTAAACTCCACTCTTTCTTCAAGGCCCGGCCTCAAAAACACCTGCACCAAGAAGTCTCCCTCAGTCTCCCCAGCTGGAATCCATTTCCTCCTGGAATATTATTCATTTTTCCTGGAGTTAAGATGACCACACTTTCTGAGCTGAAAATCGGGACTCATGCCGTCTCTCGTTAGTACAAGTGCTCTGTGGAAAACAGGTGCAGAGAATCAGAGTGTATGAAAGCAGGCCGGGCCAGGAATCCTGGAACATATCACAACTACACAAGTCGGAGGCCTCTCATTCCTGGATCGGATCGTATTGCAAGTTAGCTGTATCCTCCCACAGTTCTAGGGCAGGAGGAAGCACTAGACCAGGTCCCAGGACCCCATCCCAGACCCAGGCCTGGCAGTAGTGAGACTCAGTAAGTCAGTTTTTATTGTTATTGTTTCTGTTTTAGAGACGGAGTCTCACTGTGTTGCCCAGGCTGGTCTCAAACTCCTGGCCTCAAGTGACCCTCCCACCTTGACTTCCAAAGCACTGGGATTACAGATGTGAGCCACCACACCCATCTTGTTTTGTTTTTAATGTCACTTAATTTGGGAGTTTCTCGAGGGTAGAGATCTTTTATTCCTCATCCTGCTATTTCTCAGCACTCCGGTGGGCCTTGCCTCAGTAGATCTGGTAGACATTTCTTGCAGTCAGGCGGAGTGCCTCATTCCACAGGGTGAGCAGAGGCTTTGGTGAGGCACATGGGAGGGAAGCAAGACATGCTGAGAACATGGGTCCAGGGAGATTATCTGCAAAAGATCTGCCAACCGATCTTCCCCTCCCTGTGCAAGACACAGCTCCTTCTGCGAGGTTTTTCGGGAGGGTTTATGGCCCGTCGCCTTGAGTCCAAGCTCCTCCCGCGACTGAATCTGACCAGCAGAATGCAGTAGAAGCCACACCCCACGAGGCACATCAGCCTCCACTCTCACCCCCCTGGAGCCCAGCAGCCATGCTGTGAGGAAGCCCAGACTGCTCCCCAGAGGGAGGGGCCATGCGGGATGAGATACCATGTGGAGGAAGAGGCTGATGGCAGCTGCATGAGTGACACCAGTCAACACCAGGGGGAACCGAAGACCCACCCAATAGCCTACCAACTCATGAGGAATAACATGGTGATTTTAAGCCCCTAAGTTTGGGGGCTGTTTGTTATGCAGCCGTTGCTGACTGAGGGGAAGTTCCATCTGAGGTGTCCGAGGGTGAGAAGGGGTAACAGGAATAAGAAACCCGCGGGGAATGCCGCCAGGCGCCAGCTGCGCTACCCGTTCCCACAGCAGCCCTCCTCCCCAGCTGTCAGAGGCTCAGAGAGTTACAGCCATTCTTCTAAAGACACTCAGCAAATGAGGACAGAGACACAATTCAACTCAGGTCTTTTTGACTCCAAATCCTGAATTCTTAACCATGGCAGCATGCTGGAGGCACGCAGAGGGGGAAGGGCACAGACCCAGTGCGAGACTCCGGGTTTCGCTGGGACGGGCCCCTTTGAGGAGGCTGAGGTGAGCTGGCTGGGCCCGTTTGTGCTGTGGAGCCAGCAGACAGGGTGCATGGCTGGTTGTGGGTGACACTCCAGCTCCGCGGCTGGAGGGAGGCTTGGCCTTGAAGCCGGACGGGGTCCATGTGAGCAGCCTCTGGCGCTGCCCGCTGGTCTGTGTGCCTGGGCCAGTGCTTTGATGGCTGGCGCCACGCTCATGTTGGCAGCCTCGTGTGCTCCTCCACTTCCCTCCCTCACAGTGGGACGGTGATGTGCCAGAGCTTTCTCGGGTCTGGATGACTGGAAATGCTCTCCTAACCACAGTGGTGCAACACAGCGTCTGAAAGCCAGGTGGCGGTAGGTGAAGGTCCTGGAGGCTTAGTTTACTAATCTGTAAAATGGGGTCATAATAGACCCTAACTCACAAAATCGTGATGAGGAGGCCGCGGCACACAGAAGGTGGGTGTCAGCACACGAAGTCCTCCGCAAGAGTGCCTTCTCTCTCCCAGCCCTTCTTTCCTTTCCAGCTGTCACCACCTCCCTGTGTGACATGGACGAGTCACTAAACCTGTCTGTGTTTTTTAGTTTTCTCTCCTGAAAGTGCTCAAGAAATGATAACTCTAATTTATGGAGGATAAAGAAGCCTGACGACGTCCACCCCGGCAGTGGAGTGTTTAAAGGAGCTCTTCCAGCTTCCCTTGTGAGGCGGGGGCTGTGCACGGTCACATTCCTTCCCGAGTCTCAAGTTTCCCTCTCCCTTCATTTTTTCCTTCATTTGTTTAACAGCCTCCCATTAGGCACCTGCTCCGTGCCATAGACTGTGAGCAAGGTGCAGGGAAATTGCAAATGCCAACAACCGAGTGGCTCTGTTTGGAGCAGCCCCTAGTCTTCCCGGGGACACAGGTCTGCATAGAAATGAAGGCAATGATAACCACTAGCAGGGCTGGGACTGTGACGGGGACAGGGCTGGAGGGTGGGTGGTGCAGAGCCAGGAACCCAGGGGTCATCCTGGGCTATCATAGCAGTGGGGCTGGGGAAGAAGGAACCAGAGCAAAGGGAAGAGGAAGAGGAGAGAGCGTAAAAGGAGGTAGCTTTCTAGATGAGTTGGAAAAAAAAAGACCTGAATCGGAGCAATGGCAGGGTTTTTGTATTCTGTTATTGCAAAGGAGTCCAGATCTAGCCACAGGGCAGTTTTAAAAAGAAAAATCACCAGTAAAGAAGTCCACTTATAAGCATTATATGAACACATTACCTTCAATGTAACAAAAGACAGTGATCATAATTTGGAAAATATAAAATTATATATGCATAAAATTTCTCCTGGGCCACCAGCGGTGGTTGAAATTCCCCCTCTGACTCAGCGGGTCTGAAGAGATTTCTCTGCCCACAGCAGAGCTGCAAGTATCCTAATATTTATTTATTTTTATCTGTGTCTTCCTCCTCCTGGTTCAGATAAGGTATCCTAATATTATTTATTTATTTATTTATTTTGAGACAGAGTCTCACTCTCTTGCCTGGGGCAAGTGCCGTGGTGTCAGCCTAGCTCACAGCAACCTCAAACTCCTGGGCTCAAGCAATCCTACTGCCTCAGCCTCCCAAGTAGCTGGGACTACAGGCATGTGCCACCATGCCCGGCTAATTTTTTCTATATACATTTTTAGCTGTCCAATTAATTTCTTTCTATTTTTGGTAGAGACGGGATCTCGCTCTTGCTCAGGCTGGTCTAGAACTCCTGAGCTCAGAACGATCTGCCTGCCTCGGCCTCCCAAAGTGCTAGGATTACAGGCGTGAGCCACTGCGCCCGGCTGGTATCCTAATATTTAAAAGGAAAAAAAACACAACACAACAAAACACAGACCCACACTTGCTCGCTGGTTCATGCCCACTCTCCCCAGCTTTGCTCAGCTGGTTCTGTTTATTCCATACTTTATTTAATATTCCAGCTCTGGTTCCAGTTGCTGTTTCCTTTACAGTAACTTTGATTATGTATTAATAAAAATGTCTCCTTCAAGGTCGCTCAGAGTTCCTGGGAAATCCTAGGAGCTGGCCCTGGCTGACAGCCTTGGACCACAGACAACCGCCCCCACGGCTGGCCCAGCACGTCGGGCCTGCCCTGCCTGAGAAAGGCTCAGACTCCCCAGACTGGCACCGCTGGGTCCCACCATGGCTAGACCACCCATGTCATTAGTGACCTTGCCTAAGGTCCCTTAACTTTTAACCGCAATTTCCTTATCCAAAAAGTGGGAACAATGATAAGTCTCTCACAAGTATTAAGTCATCTCTTTTAAAGTGATTAGCAGCATGCCTGCCCCAGGAGCAATGCCAGTAAACAGAAGCTGTCATTATTCTCACTGTTGTCCTCCCAGAGAGAAGTGCAGAAAGAAAAGGATTTCCTGACCCTGGGACACGGTTTGGATGCAGCCCAATCCGTGGGTTTTTCAGGGCAAGTGAAGCATCCACTTCTACTTAACTCCCAGGGACCCAGCAGCCCCCACTGTCCCTAAAGGGCATCACACACCCCTTCCAGATCTGCCATATGAGCAGAACACCTGTTGATTTGACTTTTTCCCCCTGTTACCTTAACATTTCCCCATCTGTCTTCCCAGAGCACTCAAGGCCTTCCAAGTGTCTCATACTCTTATGTCCTCTGTTGTAAGATGATGGAAATGGTAATCTCCTGATTCTTAGTGAGTCCCAGGGTCCCCTATGTCCCACCCAATGAAGTCAAGGGCCAGACACTCCTTATTCCTCCATTCAACAAACCAACCAATATTTATTGAGCACCTGCTATTTACCAGGCACCACACTTGGTGCTAAGGTTAGTGCAGGGAACCACATGGACAAATCCTTGTCCTCCTGAGTCTTAGACCAACGTCTCCCTTGTGCCAGACTTAAGTCCTGAGGGGATTAGCATCAAATAAGGCGGACATGGCCATTCTGCCTCTCATGGCACTATCTTCCCCCAATCCCCACACTTTGGTGAAGGCTTTGAGACGCAGTAGAAAAGATGAAGATCTGCACTGCTCAACGCAGTAGCCACTGGCCACGTGCTGCTCCCGGGCACCTGACACCTGCCGCTTTTCATCATCACATAGTGAGTGCCTACTTTGTGCCAAGCCCCCTTCTCTGCTTGAGGATCCCAACTGGAGGGAGACCATAGTTATCGCTGCACAATTTTCACAGGTGGCAATTTTGAGGCACCAAAAGGCTGGCTCTGCTGGTTGGAGGCTGAACCAGAACTAAAACCTTAGGATAGGTGTTTGTGTTTTATTGACTATAATAGACCTTGTCTGCCTGGTTCAACACAGTGGCCCACAGAGCCCGGCATGGCCAGCGCGAAAGAGCAGATGCTCAATGAATGAATGGATGAACTTCAATTCCCAGGGCTCCCCTCTGGGCTGAGCACTTTACAGGATGGTGACAGAGGAGGAAGTGGCTGAGCTGGGTTTGAAGTCGGGTCTCTCCCCACGCTCCCAAGATCCCAGCTCATTTAACACTTAGCTGGCTGTGCTGCCTCCAGCAAGTCTCCAAGGTGGTACTAGTTTCTTATTGCTGCTGTAACAAATGACCACAAATGTTGTGGTTTACTAGAACTTTATTATCTTACAGTTCTGGCGGTCAGAAGGGCTAATGGGCCAGCAAGCTCATCTTCTTCTAGAGGCCTCAGAGGAGAATCCATTCCTTGCCATTTGCAGCTTTTAGAGCCTGCTTGCATTTCTTGGCTGGAGGTCCTGCATCATTCCTTTGCGGATCAAAATGATGACCTCTGCTGGGCGTAGTGGCTCACGCCTATAATCCCAGCTACTCCTGGCAGGCTGAGGCGGGGGGAGGATGGCTTCAACCCAGGAGTTTGAGGCTGCCATGAGCTATGATCGCACCACTGTACTCCAGCCTGGGCAACAGAGCAAGACCATGTCTCTCTCTAAAAAAAAAAAAAAAAAATATGACTTCTGTTTCATCTTCATCAATCACATCTTCTCTGACTCTGACCCTCTTGTCTTCCTCTCATAAGGACCTTGTGATCCCACTGGGCCCACCCAGATAATCCAGGCTCATCTCATATAAGATCCTTAATTTAATCACATCTGCAAAGTCCTTTTGCCATGGGATTAGGACTTGGACATCTTTGGGGGAGCATTATGCTGCCTATACGACGTCTGCTTTTCTTCTCCGTCAAATGGTAATCATAGCGAGACCCATACTGTGGGTATGTTGTGAGGATACACGAGTGATTTCACAGATGATGTTTAGCACAGTGGCTGGCCCATGGTGAGTACCCGATAAACCACACTGTTTCTGCTCAGCCTCCTCCTACCACATCTGTTAGTTGCTGTGTGGTAAGAATGGGACAGGTTTGATGGCCTTCCTGAAGATGGTTTTAAGGTCAAGGGACAAGATAGAGAATGAAGATTAGGATTACATCCTCCCTCTTTTGTGGAGATAGTTAAAGAATGACAATATTGGCATAAAGGTAGAGCAAGTTGGATTTTGTTTTTTTTAAGAGACAGGGTCTTGCTCTGTTGCCCAGACTGGTGTGCAGTGGCCCAATCATAGCTCACTGTAACCTTGAACTCCTGGGCTCAAGGGTCCTGAGTAGCTAGGACCCCAGGCATGCCACCATGCCTGGCTAACTTTTTTTATTTTTTGTAGAGATAAGCTCTGGCTATGTTGCTCAGGCTGGTCTCAAAATCCTGACCTCAAGTGATCTGCCTACCTTGCCTTCCCAAATTGCTGGGATTATAGGCCTGAGCCACCACACCCAGCTTGATTATTATAAACAGAGGATAATGTTGAAAGTGACCCTGGGCTGAGGTGGGAGGATCACATGAGGGCAGGAGTTCAAGGTTGCCTGAGCAATGTAGTGAGACCCCAGTCTCTACCAAAAAAAAAAAAATTATATACATATATATATATATATATAAATTATCTGGGCGTGGTGGCATACACTTGTAGTCCCAGCTACTTGGCAGACTTAGGCAGGAGGATCGCTCGAGCCCAGGAGTCTGAGGTTGCAGTGAGCTATGATGATGCCACTGCACTCCAGCCTGGGCGACACGGCAAGACCCTGTCTCAAAAAAAAAAAAACAAAAAACCGTGGACAAAATGTAGGAAAATTGAGACAAGTATAAAGAAGGCTCTAAAATTACCCAGAATCCCACTACCCATGTACCAAATCTCACCAGCTTGGCTTCTGGAGCTCTGGAGTTAGGCTGAAGTGAGTTAATTTTCCTCCTGGGTCTAGCTAGCTGTGTGGCCTTGGGCAAGGTAGGTAACCTCTCACATCCTCCTTTTTCTCAGCTGTGAATTGGAACAATAATATCTGCCCCAGGGTTGGAATTAAATGAGACAAACCAAGCCAAGTCCTTCAGGAGAGGCAAGGCTGGCAGCTGGTGTTTAGTGTGTTAGCACAAGTGGCTGAACAGGGGAGTGGGATGATTTGGATGCCAGGCCCCAGTTCCTTTCTTTTTTGTCTTTCCTTTTTGAAATTGCTTTTCTAATTGCCAAGGTGCCTAGAATAAAAAGTAAGAACCCTCCTCAGCTCTCCCAACCTCAGACCACAGAGGTAACCAAGAGGGGAGGGCATTCTCCCAGAGCTTTTGTTTTGCATTCACGCAAATACGCAACAAACACTCCAGAGGATTGGTTTATTGTTTTTCATTTTATAAAAATGGCATTAAGTATCCACATTGCGCAACAACCTTGCTTTAGAATTGAACAATGTATTATTTCTGCTTCCTTTCCTCGCGTACAGCACATACATACTTTAAACAAAATCCGGCTCACAGGCTGTCAGGAGGCACTGCAGTTCTGAAGGGGAAGAGGGCGGAGATCCGGGCTCTCTCCCCTCCCTCCTCTCCCCTCCCTCCCTCCGGCCTCGCCCGCCCCGACCCCTGCACCCTGCCCCTCTTCCTGCAGCCGCTTCTCCCTCCCCTCCCCGGGCCTCCTGCCCTGCTTGGCCCCCTCCTCCCGGCTCCCGGCTCCTTCTCTCCCTCAGCCCCTCCTGGGCGCCTGCCCCTTCTCGGGCCCCTCCCCCGGGTCCCCTTCTCCCGCCAGACCCCGTCTCCCGCGCCCCTGCCCCCCGCCCCCTCGGCCCCGCCGGTGCCCGCGGCCGCCGCTCCCGGGAGGCGCGACAGGGGGCGCTGCGCGGCCCAGGCTGCGGGCGGCGGCGGCGGCGGCGGCGGGAGGAGGAGGCCGAGGAGGCGGGGGCGGCGGCAGGCGGGGGGCGGGGAGCCGAGCGCTAGAGGGAGGCGAGCGGCGAGACACAGGCTCGGAGGCTCGAGCGAGCAGCGAGCCCGGGAGGGAGGGAGCGAGCGAGCGAGCGAGCGAGCAGCCCGCGCCGCCGCCGCGCAATCCGCCGCCATCCCGCCGCCTCCGCGTCCGACCGCCGCCCGACCGCCATCGCCCGGCCCAGTCGCGCCCGCGGAACCAGACCAGGTGGGCCGGGGGGCGCGGGGCGCGCGGGCCGGGCCGGGGGTGGCGGGGAGGCGGCGGCGCTAAGATGGAGTCGCCGAGGCGGCGCGGCCCGGCCGGGCTTTGTCTCCCGCGGCCGCTGACTGACAGCGCGAGCCCAGAGGCCCGGCCGACCTTTGTTCTCGAGCGCGGCCGGGCCGGGCGCCGCCGCCTCCCCGCCGGGCGGGCTGCAGGGCCGCGGCCTGGCTGGGCGGCCCGCCGGGGCGCGCTCGCCATTGTTGTGGCGGCGCCGCGCGGCCTCGGGCTTGGCGGGCGGGGTCCGGGGGCCGCGCGCCTCCCGCCGGCCCGAGGCCGCCCCCACGCCGCCCCCACAGGCCGCGGCCGGGCCTGGGCGCCGGCGGAGTGGGGGTGAGCGCCGGGGCGGGGTCGGGGCTCGGCAGCGGCCCGGGGAGACTGGTGGGGCGGAGGGTCCCCCGGAGTGGCCTTTCCGCGCCCGGGTTCCGGCGGCCGAGCGCGCTCCCGTGGTCTCCGGAACCGGGGACGGTGCCCGGCTCTCCCCACCCGCATCCTGCTTACTTTTAAAAACGCCTCCCCGAGGTGGGTCCCGCGGTCCGGTGGCCCCAGGCCCGGCCGACCGAAGCTGGTGGTCGGGCTGCTGGCCCGTGTGCGGGGTAGGGAGGTGAATGGCCGCCCAGGCAGGCTCGGCTCGAGTGCGGGAACAACAGGGTTATTTTCAAAACACTTAATGCTCTATTGCTAAAAATGTTCAATAATAAACAGGATGTCGCTACTCGGGGCCTGCCAGATGGTTCTTTTTTTTCCTCCTTTTCTGTTCCCCGCCTCCCTTCTAAGTAAGAAATACAGTACAGTTGAAATTTGGGCCTCTCAAGAGCGGATTTGCCTTCATAAAATTAGAAGGTGGTTTATTTTTATTTTTTTCTTTTCTGTTCTTTCTAAATATCGTGGGAGGTCGGAGCCCACCTTTATGCAAGAAGAGGTGTTTTTCAAGGCAGTGGTGAGCTTGAAGGAAGTGGGCGAAGGGGGGCTGGGGAGGCTTTTTGAGTGTGTCATTTGCTAAATGGCTGCCTGGCAGACAGCTTTAAAAGCCTTTGGTTTATAGGACTGTTAAAACTTTCCCTAAGATTTTTTTTTTTTCTTTAAGGTTTAGTGTGCATTTGATGTGGCTTTATACATTATCCAGTTCGGTTTTTGTAACCATCCGTCTGAAGTCTTAGCATGCGTTTCTCGGAATCTAACTGTGGCCATTTAGCCATGTCTGTGCACAGCAATGTGGTGTGAGGTGGTACTGAGGAGGCTCGGGCTTTGGGGTGCAACTCTGGGTCTCTGTGAGTCTTCATTGGCATAAATAGGGACATCACACCTTCCACCTGGTAGGTTTGGGAAGATGGCACGACCTAGCAGAGGGCTGGCACACAGTTGGTGCTCAATAGTTGTTCCTCCTACGGCTGTTTGTATAACTGCTGTCAAGTGCTAGGACAGAGGTTAGCCACTTGTAGTGCCACCGGTAGAGCCGAGCTGTGCCCGTGGATGCCACAGGTGCTGGCCTAAGGCACAGACAAGAGAGAAGGAATTCAAGGCGAAGAACAGTGGGTGCTTATTCAGTGCTGGGTCTCTGTGGGGAGACATGGATGGGAAGGAGTGTTTGGAGCCTTCAGGAATTTAATAGACCTGGGGTGTGTGGTAATAGGTCATTTTAAGGCAGGGCTAGAATGGTACAAGATAAATCGGGACAGGCGGAGGCCCAAGGAGTCCTGCCTTTGGAGGATGCTTTCCTTTGGGATTGGCAGATAATCATTTGGGAGCCTTTGCTTGTTCAGGCAAGTGTGTCTCTTGGAGCCTGACCAGCTGGGTTTTGGTCCTTGTTGGGTAGTCTCAGCCCCTGCATCTGTAAAATGGGAATAATTATGCTTGCCTTGGGTATCTGTTGGGGCTCTTGGGAGCCTCACATAAGATTTGTAGTGAAGTATTTCCTCCCCATAGGAAGATGATGAAATGTATGTTGTTTTTATTCCTTACCTATTTTTCTGGTCCCTTTCTCTGAATTCCTGACCTTTTTCTCCTGTTCTGTTTGGTGGAACTGTGACCTCTTCACCCCAGATTCTATGGCCAGCTAATGTCTTACTGTCATGACCATCAGCCGACTGTCTGGAAGCACCAGAATGGCTTGGAAGAGCCAGGGAGCTCAGCCAGGTGTGGGTGTCTGCTGTTTGCAGACCATGGAAGGGACTGAGGCTCATAAAGGGGGAGAACGAGACCCTCTCTTGGCCAAACCTGTTAACTTATTAAAGGCCCTGGAGACACTCTGCTTGGACATACAGTGGTTCTGCATTTAGGTAGGGAATGTGTTTTGGTTCATTTTGGCATTCCTGCAACCATCTTGGATTTTTTTAAAAAAAACTTTTGTGCTTCACACCTCTCCTACCTCCCCACCCCCGCCCCCAAGGCCTCCTGGCTATGGGACTGAGATGTCTTAGCAGGGTCACGTCATCCTTCCTGTTTCCTCTCCTTCTGCCTCTTGGCTGGTCCTTTCTGTTCGTCTTCACTCTGGCCCAGTCTGGCCCTGCACTGCGTGTTCTAGGGAAAGAGAAAAGCTGCCCCTCCCACCAAGCTTTTTGATTACCTGTGAATTTTGGTTGTCTACGGGCCCCTTATAGCTGATTGCAGGGCCCTTCCTTAAGCCCATTGTGGGGGCCTGACATCTAAGGTACCCTGGGCCCCTCCCAGTGTCCTCTGGCCCCAAATGTGTAAAAAAGAAAGGAAGAGCCAGAAACCCCGGGAGAGTGGAATTTCAGGAATGGCAAGTCAGAACTGGTTCCTGCTTGGGACTAGTTGCCTTGGGCTTGGCTGACGGATTTTTGTTAAGCCTTTTGTTGGCTTGTTCACCACTCCCACCCCTTTTTGAATTTCAGTTCTCTTTTTTCCTGAAGGATTATTTTATTGTACTTTCAAGCTTTTTTTCTTTTTTTTTTGCCTTGCACAAAGTACTGACTCATGTTGCTAATGGCTGTGTGCTGGTTATATGTCTCATTATTCTACCGTTTAAGATTGATCATTTCTGTGTTGGTTTCTGTTTCAAACCAGAATAGGCTAAGTGGGCCAGGGCATGTATTTCTAAATTCAATAATGAGGCTTCTCTGCTGTCCAACGTACATATCTTGTTGTGGTAGGCAGGTATTAAATAGGGCCTGTCTCTACTAGATTTCAAAACAATGCATTTTTCTCTCTGAAAAATAAATTTTCCAGCAGACATCTATTGGGCTTCGTGCTCTAAATCTCATATTTTCGGTTTATAAATAAATTTCATGTAGAAAGGCATTGCTAACTAAACTATCTTCTTTTCAAATCATAACTGAGTTTCTTTTTAAGATTCTTTTTTGGACTTGTACAGCCTCAGGAACCTTGGGTCTGTCATTTGAGCAAAGAATGGCATTGCCTGTGGTGTGGGAGGTGGGAGAGAGAGAGAGAGGAGATGGTGAGGTTTCTGGTGAAATAATATTGCTTATGACCAGCTTTTAGGTTTAAAAGGTTCCATTTAGACCGGGCCTCCTCACCTGGGAGCTGGCAGACCTGGGCCTTGCCATGGGTGATATCACTGTTTACGTCTGTGGGTGGCATGTGGGAAATCTCTTTGCACTGGGAGGGAGGTTTGCCTTAGTTACTTGAGCCAGAAGTCTTGCTTAGCTTTGTTCTCAGCTGTACTTGTTGGTTTTCCGTGTGACCTGAGAAGCAGCCTTCGTCTGAGCTGTAGGTCGCTGGCAGCAACACTGGTTTGTAAAGCTCTGCATGCAGCAGGAGGTATCTGTGGGCAAAATGAAGTATGTCAAGTCGCTGGCGGTCTTTCACATTCTCTTACATTACTTCCTTCCGTTCTTAACCTCTGTAGCCTGTTCTGTAGCTCCAGTTTATATCCTCCTCCTCGTTTCCAAGAAACCCAGCAGCCTTTTCCTCTTCGGTGTTGCAGAAGCAGTATTGATTGCATTGTTAATTCACCTGTCATACTCCTTGAGTATCTGTCATTGGCCAGGCATTGTGCAAGGCCCTTTGAATACATTTTTCTCTGTTGATAAAAGTAACGTTTTCACGGAAGAAAAACTGGAAAATACTGAAAACAGTAAATACCAAAATAAAAATATAAATCACCTGTAACTTCACCATACAGAAATAAGTACAGTAAGATTCTGGTGTGTTTCTTTCCTCTGATAATATGTTTGCGTTTTCAAAATTTGCAACAATGTTGCCGGGTGCTGTGGCTCAGCCTGTAGTCCTAGCACTCTGGGAGGCCGAGGCTGGAGAATCGGATGAGCTCAGGAGTTGGAAACCATGCGAGATTATCACCATCCTCCATCCACAGAACTCTCTTCATCTTGCAACACTGAAGCTCCGCACCCATTAGCCACTTACTCCCCATTCCCCTGCCTCCAGCTCCTGGCACCCACCGTTCTCCTTTCTATCTCTATGAATTTGACTGCTCTGGGTACCTCTTATAAGTGAGGTCATTCAGTATTTGTTGTTTTGTGTCAGGCTTATTTCACTTAGCGTGATGTTTCCAAGGTTCATTCATGCTGCTGCGTGCGTCAGGATTTCCTTTCTTTTTAAAGGTGAATAATATTCTATTACATTTATATACCACATCTTGTTTATCCATTCATCCATTGATGGATGACAATTTGTAAATACGGTCTTGTTTTTACTTATTGAATTGTTCTTTCCCCCAGTAGTGTGAGTGTACCCTGAAGCAGAATTCCACTGCTTCTGGTTCTGGTGTGCTAGGTGTGTATCACAGAAGGCACTCCATGGATACGTGTAGGTGAGTTACAGAGCTGTGTGAGAGGGTCTCAGGAGCCCACTAAGCCCCAGCCCTCCTCAGCCTGGGTGTGGGGTGGTCAGAGAAGGCATTGTGGGAAATGGAGCAGACTTGCAGTAAGCATCTCTTGGAAATCGTATGCCAAGCCCTGGAATGTTAAAAATGTGTTTCTGTGTTGAAGTCCGAAATGTATGGGTGCCAGAAGAGAGCTCATGGGTCAGCCTACTTTCCAGAGCACTGAAGCCTTTTGAATACGACATTATGCAAGTGCTCTAGTATGGCCAGTGGCCAGCTGAGAGGAGGGCAGAGAATGACTGGCTCTGGGAAGCCCGCGCTGACTCTCCCAACATGCTTCGGGATCATCTCTTTGTATAGAACCGTGCAGTGGATCGCTGCAGGACCTCCTGGAAAAAGGAGGTCATCTTCACTCTTTCCATGGTTCCTTTGTGTCTTCCAGAGATTTTTTGGGCAGGTGTTGTTTACATACAGATCAGAGCTTAAAGAACAGCTCTGTTCCAGGTTGGGACAGAAAACACAGGCCTGTCTGGGGGGGGGCACCGTCACTCCTGCCTGGCCGACCTGTCAGTGGGGCTGAATGGACTGAGTGTTCGGCAGTCATTAGGGAGACAGAATGTTGTTCTGGAGTATAATGTGGAATTTTCTGGGTTTTTTTTTTTTAATTAAAGAATTAGTTACAAAAGTATACATAATTGTTGTGAGAAGGAAAGAAAAAGCAAATGTATGATGAGAAATGAAAGCTCTCTTCTCTTCAACTTCCCATAACCACTGTTTACAGTTTGGTGTGTTATCCTTCTAGACTCTCAATACCCAGATAAATATGGCCTCATGTAGTTAGGTTTTTTTAAAAAACAAAGGTGGAATATACTATCCTTTCTTGTATTGTAACTTGCATTTAAAAAATACTATCAGCATTTTTTCATATTAGTATAGACAGATCTACTTTTTTTTTTTGAGACAGAGTCTCACTCTTTGGCCCGGGCTAGAGTGCCGTGGCATCAGCCGAGCTCACAGCAACCTCAAACTCCTGGGCTCAAGCGATCCTACTGTCTCAGCCTCCCGAGTAGCTGGGACTACAGGCATGCACCACCATGCCCGGCTAATTTTTTCTATATATTTTTAGTTGTCTGATTAATTTCTTTCTAATTTTAGTAGAGACGGGCTCTCGCTCTTGCTCAGGCTGGTCTCAAACTCCTGAGCTCAAATGATCCGCCAGCCTCGGCCTCCCAGAGTGCTAGGATTACAGGCGTGAGCCACCGTGCCCGGCCCCAGTTGACTTTTTTAAAAAGGCAGTTAGAAAATTTAAGCTGTCTAGAAAGGTATAAAGGCTCTTTCTCAGTCCCTCTGAAAGAAAACCACTGTGGGAAGTTTCTTGTGATTCCTACCAGGAAAAAAAATTCCGTATTGTCCATACAGGTTTGTATTCTTCAAGCAGGCCGTCCTTTCGCATGATAAAATGTCTCTGTGCTCCACAACAGCCATTCAGACGGATTATGTCATCTATTTTAGCAACTGCAGAGAATATTTTGTGGATATACTTGATTCAACCTGTCTCGTATTGGTGGACATTTAGGCTATTTGTGATTTTGGGATATTACACAATTTTGGTAAAACTATGCCAAATTTCTCTTCAAAAACATGCAATTTGTATATAATAGTGTTTGAGAGTCTGTTTCTTTTTTTTTTTTTTTTTTTTGAGACAAAGTCTCGCTTTGTTGCCCGGGCTAGAGTGAGTGCCATGGCGTCAGCCTAGCTCACAGCAACCTCAAACTCCTGGGCTCAAGCAATCCTTCTGCCTCAGCCTCCCAAGTAGCTAGGACTACAGGCATGTGCCACCATGCCTGGCTAATTTTTTCTCTCTCTATATATTTTTAGTTGTCCAGATCATTTCTTTCTATTTTTTAGTAGAGACGGGGGTCTCACTCTTGCTCAGGCTGGTTTCGAACTCCTGACCTTGAGCGATCCACCTGCCTCAGCCTCCCAGAGTGCTAGGATTACAGGCGTGAGCCACCGCACCTGGCCTGAGTCTGTTTCTGCCTTGTGGGCTCTTCCAATTGAGTAGCATTTTGGTGAGAATTCTGCTAAAACTCCTCTTCAAAAAACTCTTATAAATTTATATACGATACTATGTGCGACGAGCATGTGTTTCCGAACTGTGGGCTTTTCCAAATGAATAGCTTTTTTGGGTCATTTTGGTTGTGCATGTTTCCCAGTCAAAAGCAGCCAGTTTTAGGCTTTCTGTGGTCACTGTAGGCTCTTCTGTTTTGATCAGTTTGGACAGGCAGCATATCAGAGAAACAGTTCCAGTCCCGGGCGTCCAATGCAGAAATGGCCATGGGAGGCGTCACTCTGGGGATCTTGTTTAGCTGCAGGCTGCACAGGGACTAGAAGCAGGCTATGGAGAGACACAGGTAGCCAGGTCTAAGGTTGATTTTTTTTTTTCCCCATCAACTGAAATGGTGGTACCTGGTGCCAGTGTTTTCTTGCAGCTGTTATACACTTAGAGCCTGCTGTATACAATTCAGAGACGTTCCTCCATTTGGAGTTTTTCCATACGTATCCCCTTTGAAGATTTCTGAGGCTCACATTTTGCAGCCCTTGGTGGTTTTGTTGCTGTTAACAATTTGACATGGAATTTATTTGCAGGCTGACCCTCTTTTGTGTCTCCTGATAATGGCTGTTGTGCACATCTGCTTACTTCCCTATGCAACCTCTTGGCCTCTACCCGCTGGCCCCCTCCAGCTTTTCCAGGAGATCACACCTAGTGGATGTAGTGACTACAGAAATGAAGCACCTGGAAATGCCTGGGTGGTGTTTCATCAGGCTAGGCTGTGCTCTGGGGACAGTTTCTGCTGTGCTCTGGCAAGATGAGTGCCCAGAGGAGACATAGTTTGGAATCACACCGCTCTGGCCCCCATGGGTGGTTATTGTTAACTTGAACCTAGGGAGAGTTCACTGGGAGAGTTGGGAATGCCGTGCCCCTCCTGGTGGAGAGTAGCTCCCTGTGGCAGGTGCCAGTTGCACAGTGCAACACTGCACGTCGGAGGCAGGTGCCAGATGCACAGTGCAGCACTGCACGTCGGAGGCAGGTGCCAGATGCACAGTGCAGCACTGCATGTTGGAAGCCCCGCGTTGGGGTCAGCTGCCTTCAAATGCGTGTTCCACCTCTTACAAGCAGGGTGACCTGGAGCCAGTTATTTAGTCTTTTTGAATCTCCGTTCTCTTCCTCTGCAAAATGTGGTAGTAACACCTTCATAGAATTGGGGGAAGATTCAGAGGGTCATGTGCCAAGGTGTTTATAACGTACCTGGCACAAGGCAAGCAGGCTCCCAGTAAACGGTATCTATTAATGGTTCCCGGAGTCAACACTACCAGGGCCTGGGGTTTGGAGTAGGGAGGCTTATACACTCGGGGCTCATTTATTTACTATATGTTGGGGCTTCTAATTGTGTGCTAAGCCCTGTGCTACATGCTAAAAATTGTAGACCCAAATCAAATAGCCCATGCCTTCACCTCCAAGAGCTCAGACACCTTAACCAACAAGGGCCTCTCTGTGGGCCAGGTGCATTGGAGCTTTTTCTGCCATTCATCTCTCCAAGTTAAACACCACTGTGACATCTTTTCCAGCTAACCAGGACATTTGATCACTGACCGCGGCCCTATGCTAAGTGTGTTCTGTTCTGGGAGAGTTTTACGTAAATGTATTGGAAGGAATGAAGGTAGGCATGTTAAGGCAGCTCGTGGGGGGATCTGCAGTTTAGCCAGCTGCAGCTCTGACTTGGCCTGGGCAGTCAGGAGTGTACCTTTTGACCACTTAACACCTACCTACCTGGGACTGTGAACACATAATCTCTTTTACTCTCGAGCCTCACTTTTCTTGTCTGCCAATGGGGTAGAACCTGTCTCGTAGCATTGCTGTAGCATTGCTGTAGCATTGCTGTTGAGTAATTCCTGGGATGCAGTTAGCTCGGAGCAGGGAACCCAGTCAACTCAGGAACAGTGTAAGTAAGGTGTTGAGTCTATATTGCTCAGTTTACTGAGACCTTAAAAACAATATAACAGTTGCAATACAGGCTAGTTACAAAAAATCCAAATGCTCCAGAAGCACACAAAATAGAAAATGAAAGTCAGTCCTTCCTCCCTGCTGTTATTCCTTTTTAGTATCAAGAGATGACTGCTGTCTTGAACAGAATTTTTTTCAACTAATGGGAATATTTAATTATACATATGAATTCTAAACCTGAAATGACCATTGGAAGATGGAGATGTGAGTGTTTATTGGTGTGCCTTAGTGTAAGTAAAGGACATTTCATATGCAGTTTCCCAGCATCATCACTTCAGCCCTTGCCTGTGTGTTGGGGGAGTGTTGTAATTCTTTGCACACCTGGACAAATCATAACATCATATCGATAAAATTCAGCAGTGGTGAGTAGTAGGTTTAATTAACAAGTGCTGCTCTCCAAAGATCCCAAAGCTTTATGATTTGGTATCCACATGGGGAGGTTGGCGGGGGATGGGAGAGATGGGCCGCATGCCTTGTGATAAGAGCTTGTTAGGGTAGTGGGGCCGTTCAGTCTGGCTTTTTGGGAGTTTGGAGGAGACGGTGGGGAAGGGGGTAAGGTTGTTGCGAGAAGTGCATAAGGGTCTTCATGACATTTGCTTATTATGAATAGGAAATGAGTAAAGGCAGTGTATTTGCAGTGAGGGCACATGTTCCTCTTTTATGCCCTGCTGAAATCACAGACAGGCATTCCTTTGACTACCCCTGGGGAACACCTGGCCCTTATTTTGTGTTCTCCCTGTTACTTTGCTCCTTCAGACCTAGCCGGATCTGATCAGTGGCCGGTAATTGTCCTGGGTTTCCTCCAGCATCCGAGGCTTGGAAAAGAAATGGTGTGTGGGTTCCGAGTGTAGTCTTTTGGGTGTTGAAGATCATTTAAACCAACTCGGCCCTTTTAGCTCCCCCCATCAGTATCTTTGGATTTATATATTTTCATCAAAGAGAAGGTGCGTTTGTGGGGGTCGAGCTGTTGATGAACCATCTCTGCGCAAACACACGCCCTAGGGCACGTGGCTCTGCTCTGAGGCGATGTGTCCAGTGAGAACAGCAGGACCTTGGCCTGTTCCTTCACAGCTGAGCCTCCATTTCCTCGTGTGCAGCTAGGACGATAGTAAGGATGCCCCCTCGGTGGCATTAGCAGGATTCTCTGCACAGCCACGATGGTTGCTCAGGCAGCCTGATGGAGTGTGTCCTCACTCAGGTTAAGGGAGGCATTATTTCAGCGTTGGAGTGGTTTGTTGCTAAGGAGTCTCCTCTGGAGCTTTCTGGTGACAGTCACTGTTGGCTCTTTTCTGCCTCCAGCTGAACTGTGGGATGCCACAGTTTAAGGAGGGTGGGAAGAGGAAGGTGGGGTTTTTTTGTTTGTTTTTAGTGAGTGGGTTCTATGCCCCTCTGGGCGTTCATTGCTACAGGGCATCAGACTCACAGGTAATTTACCTACCATTGGTTTCTCTGGGCAGGGTTACAGTTCTGGATTCCTTCCCTGCCTTTCTTCCTGCCTTTCATTCCTTGGTCACAAACTAAAAATGTGCTTCATTGAAATGCCAGGTGGTACAGAAATATTGGCCCAAGCATACATGTACTAGAGTGTTGATTGTAGCTTTGTCATAGTACATAGTTGGAAATAGTTTACACGTCTGTGGGACAGTGGGTAAATAAGATATGATGCAATGATGTGATGGAATGCTCTGCAGGTATTGGAAAGAATGAGGTAGGTCGCTATGTATTTTCTTAGGAAGATGACCACAGTGTATTAAGAGAACAACCCAAGTTGCAGCATACATAACATTGTAGCTTTCTGCATTTGTAGAATAAAAATTGAAGACCACAATTCTGCTTATAGGTTTATGTAAGCAGAATAAGGTATGGAAGATATCCATAAGTTTAACAGTAGTTACTTTTTGAGTTGGATTGTTTTTTAGTATCATTTGATTTGATATACTGAATGTGTATTAGTAACATAGATAGCTAATTGCAAAAGTAACTCATACGCATTTTAAAACAGACATGGCTGTGTGTAGTGGGCAGGGCTGGGGCCCGGCAGCTGTCTCTTTCCTGGCACGAGCTCAAGCTGTGATGATGAGGCAGGAGCTTCACAAAGCTTTGTATTTCACTCAGACCTGTCCAGAGCACCCTGGCTTCCGGTGCTGGGCCCGATGCTTCGTGTGAATTTAACCCATTCAGTCATCTGTCTCTGTTTATGTGTCAGTGGCCTTCCGAAATGGCTTTGTTGATCTGGTTAGAAGGAAAAATCCAATATAAATGCTGTCTCCGTGTTCTGTTTCCTACTAAATCAGATTTACAATAAAGAACTTAGATTTTGGTTGCATTCGCAAAGTACCTCTTGTTTGCTAATTTGTCATTATTTGGAGGTGGAAAAGGAAGGCGAAACTGAAGTAGAGCTATGTATTTTGTCTTTCTCTCTTATGTGCTGGATAGGTCCTTGTTAAATTTCGATGCTGGGAAGGGAGGCCTTTGTATGGCACATCTGCCCAACTGTCCATTCCTAGCTGTTTATTGAAATCGAAGTTGTCTTTTTTCCCCCCAGTTGCTAAATTAACTGCATATTCAAAAGGGGAGGTAAGCAATAATTCCTTGCAGACTGCAAATGAGATTTTAGCCAGAGTCCCGCAGGCCCAAGCCTGTCTGTCTGCCCATGAGCTCAAGGCAGACCCCTGTGGGTGAGGAGCCTGGCGCTGGCAGGGCTTCCGGGGGAATGGGATGTTCTATCAGTAAAGACCCCATCCCAGGCCATGCTTGCACTTCACTTTGACCTCAGGCCCCGGGAGCACTGGGGGCATCGTGGTCATTCTCTGGGGCCCATGGCATGGACCTCACAATCACAGTAGCAGACTTTGTTTCTCCAGTGCCCGACACTTCTGAGTAGATCTGGATGTCAGATTGACCTGGCTTCAAGTTCAGGGTTTTCGACTCCCTAATTGGGTGATAATGACCTTGGGTCAGTCATTTAACCTTGCTGAGCCTGAGTGTCTTGTCTATAAAATGGGAATACTAGTACCTTTCTCTGAGTGGTTATCTATTTTATTTCTTGTTTCGCAGGAATTTTTTGTTTTTGTTTTTGGTGAAGCAGTCTTGTTCTTTTGTCCCTGCTGCAGTGCAGTGGCATCATCACAGCTCACTGCAGCCTCCAACTTGTAGGCTCAAGCAATCCTCCTGTCTCAGCCTCCTGAGTAGCTAGCTGGGACTACAGGAGCACCACCACGCCTGGCTAATTTTTCTTATTTTTATTTTTTATTTTTTATTTTTTTGGTAGAGATGGGGTCTTGCTAAGTTTCCCAGGCTGGTCTTGAACTCCTGGCCTCAAGCAATCCTCCTGCCTCAGCTTCCCAAAGTGCTAGGATTACAAGCGTAAGCCACTGAACCCAGCCAGAACTATTTTTTAAATTCAGTTTTATTCAAATGTATTCATTAAACTACTTTTGGCTTTTTCATTATTTCTGCTTACCTTCACATTTGATTGTGTCATTTTTCCTGACTTCTTAAATTGGATGCTTTTAATTTAATCTCATTCTTTTCTGTTGGTAATTTAGGTTATTATATTTCTGAGTACAGATTTACATTTTTTTTTTTTTTTTGAGACAGAGTCTCACTCTGTGCCTGGGCTAGAGTGCTGTGGCGTCAGCCTAGCTCACAGCAACCTCAAACTCCTGGGCTCAGGCGATCCTCCTGCCTCAGCCTCCTGAGCAGCTGGGACTACAGGCATGCACCACCATGCCCGGCTAGTTTTTTCTATACATATATTTTTAGTTGTCCAGCTAATTTCTTTCTATTTTTAGTAGAGACGGTGTCTCCCTCTCACTCAGGCTGGTCTCGAACTCCTGAGCTCAAACCATCCGCCCACCTCAGCCTCCCAGAGTGCTAGGATTACAGGCGTGAGCCACCGCGTTAGGCCCAATTTATTTTTGTCCTAAAAGTTTTGTTATATAGTGTTCTTTTTTTATTTGTGCTATTTTCCAGATCTGCTGCAGCTGCAATTTGGAATTCCACTTTGATTCAAAATTTTTCAATAGAGTTTTCAGTTTTCCAACTGTTAGAGTTTTTTTATCTCTACCTTAATTATATCTCGTTTTATTGCACTGTGGAGAGAGATTTTTGCTTTTCAGAATTTGGGATTTTTCCTTAAAGTAACATATAGTCACCTTTTGAACATGTTTGCTGATCCACCTGGATCTATTTAGTCTTCCCCATTTTGTGAGGGTTCGATCTACCAAGGTGTAGAAATTTATGTTATTTCTAATGTTTTGTTTTTACGATGATTTTTTTTCATCTTAAAATTAACTCTGTACATACAGATTCATATCAGTTGTGTTCTCATTGTGGGTGGTGCGCGGGCCACTGCTGTCTTTGTTCTGCTGCCTATTCTTTTGTGTCTGGCTTCTTTGATTCAACATTATATTTGCGAGTGTCATCCATGTGGTTGTGTGTGTTTATTCTCATTGTTGAATAGTATTCCGTTATATGCACATAACAGTCATCCATTCTAGTGGTGATTGATAGACTTTGAGCTTATTTCCCTTTAGCTCTTCCAAACAGTGCTGCTATTAGTGTTCTTATGCATGTCCTTTGATGTGCGTGTGTACGTGCCCTGTGCACATACCTAGGAATGGAGTTCCTGGGCCAGGGGTAGGAGTAAGGCAGCTTTAGCGGCCGGCTGCCATCCTCAGGTGATTGTACAGTGGGCACACCCGCTAGCAGGTCGCGCTGTACTTACCAGCATTCTGTATTGTAAAGACGTTGCTTCTCCCCATATTGATCTCTAGATTCCATGTAATTCCTCCAGGAATAATCCCAGCAGGCTTTTCTTTTGTTGTTGTTTGGAAATGGACAAAACTCATGCTGAAATTTATATGAAAATGCAAAATGGCCAAGAGTAATCAAAGCATTCTTGAAGAAGAGTAAGGTAGAGGACATAATCTACCAGATACCAAGACTTTATAAAAGCCACAGTAATTAGACAGTGCAGTGTTGGCAGAGGGTAGACAAATGGGCTGATGGAATGGAACAGTCTTGAAACAGACTGCACATCAGTCGTCACTTAATTTATGACAAAGGTGCCACATGACAAAAGGAAAAGGTGACCTTTTCAAAAAAGGTGCTAGATCCTCTGTATGGGAGAAAGTGAATTTTCTATCAAATCTTATCCAAAAATCAGTAAACGTGAAAGGTAAAACAGTTAAGCTTCCAGAAGAAAACATAGGAGAACATGATTTTGGGAAAAGCGAAAGTCCTTACATAAGACATAGAAAGCACTAAACAAAATAGAAAAAAGTGGTAAATTGAACTACACTAAAGTTTGTATCTTTTCAATGCTCCAATAAAATGCAACAAATACCTGTTTTCTGATTGCCCAGAAAGTGTAGATAATGCATCCCATTTATTCCCCTGGAACCCTCTGTCCTGCTCTTACCAGAACTGCTTGCTCCTGCCATTTTAGCCCTCCTTTGGTTGTCATTCTGGGACTTTTATCCCTCCCTGTTGGATGCTTATTTCCTGGATCCTGTGTGTATCAGTTGAATAATTTGGGCATCAGATAACATTAGCTATCTTAAACCCTTTTAAACAATAAGGACGTTTATTGGCTCAAGTAAGTGGAAGTCCAGAAGTAGAAGGTTTGGGTTGGTTTATCTGCAGGGATCTGAATCAACCTCTAGCAAGGGGGATGGACTTGTTTTAGACCAAGCCCCCTTCCTTGTAGCTTGTGGGCTGCCTGGGGAAGGACAGATCTCCCTTCTTTAAGCGAGAAGGGAGGGAGAATTTGCTTCTCGGTAGCAGACAAGAATGGCCCTGTGACGTTTGCCTGTGTCTGGATTTGCTTTCTTGTTTTATTAGAGCACAGTCTTGGCTTTCTGAGAAGGTGAATGTTTAGAGTCCTTATATAAATTTGAAAAAGTCTTTTTCTGTCCCCACATTTGTCTTGGTCAGCTGATACTACATTGAAAGTCACTAAATAGGGAGGGTAATGATGCTGGTGAGAACACTTTTGCTGCTCGTGAGAACTCACTGCCATTCCGATTGTTTCTCCCTGGAACATTTTTTTGGGGGAGGGTTGCCTTTTGGAGCTTTAGGGATATGTTCTGAAATTTTATGTCATAACTTGTGCTCTTTTTGCATCCATCGTTTTGAGCACTTTAATTTTTTTTTTTTTTTTTAAGAGACGGGGACTTGCTTTGTCACATAGGCTGGGTTGCAGTAGCACAATCATATTCCACTGTAGCCTTGAACTCCTGGCCTCAAGGGCTCCTCCTGCCTCAGCCTCCTGAATAGCTAGGACTATAGGCGTGTGCCACCATATCTGGTGGCTGGTGGCTAATTTAGAAACATTTTTTTCTTTTTTATAGATACGAAGTCTTGCTATATTGCCCAGGCTGGTCTTGAACTTCTGGCCTCAGTGATCCTCCTGCCTCACCCTCCCAAAGTGCTGGGATTATAGGTGTGAGCCACTATGCCCGCCTCTGTTCTGGGTGCTTGCTGGGCCCTTGCAATCTGGGGTACCTCAACTCTGGGAATTTTTCTTGGATTTTTCATTTGATAATTTTTTCCTCTCCTTTTTTTTCTCTGTGTTTCTGGAACTCCTAGTTAAATCTGGACTCCTGGATGAATCCTTTAATTTTGAGGGGAGGATATGACTAGCATTCATCTCCTCATTAATTTTTCTGAGACTTGCTTGACTTTAGAATTTTTTTCCTTTGGAATAGTTTCGTTTTACATAAAAGTTGGAGTTTTCATATACCCTACTCAAAGTTTCTCCCTATGATAAACATCTTACATTACTCTGGTACATTCGTCCCAACTAATGAACCAATGTAACATTTGTTATTAACTAAAGTCTATACTTTTTATTCATATTTTCTTACTTTTTTTTTTGAGACAAGATCGTGCTCTGTCATCCAGGCCAGAGTGCCATGGCGCAGTCATAGCTCACAGCAACCTCAAACTTCTGGGGCTCAAGTGATCCTCTTGGCTCAGCTTCCCGAGTAGCAGGGACTACAGGTGCATGCCACCATGCCCGGCTATATTTAAAATTTTTTTTTGTAGAGACTGAGTCTTGCTGTGTTGCCCAGGCAGGTCGGATTTCCTTAGTTTTTACCTAATGTCTTTTTTTCTGTTCTAGGATACCATATTCTGTTTACTTGTCTTGTCCCCTTGGTTTCCTCTAGACTGTGATAGTTAACGGTTTTGATAACTTTGGCAGTTTTGAGGCTTACTAATCAGATATTTTGTAGAATGGTCCTCAGTTGGGATTTGTCTGATATTTTTCTCATGATTAGCCTGAGGTTATGGGGTTTTGGCTGTCGTATGTTTAATTCTTATTAAATTAGAGCTTATTCTTGTTTTCTGATTGTCCTTTAAGGGGAAAAAATCCTGTTTTCTGTTTCATGGGTACAGTATTTTTAATTTTCTGAGGATTTTCATTTTAAATTACCTATTTTTTTTATCTTTGGTACCTGGCATTCTCTGTTTATTTGATATCTTTCAGTTGGTGATCTCTCGGATACCCTGGGTCTTGGGCACACACACCTGATTGGAAACTGGGTGGGCTCCTCAGTATAGGTATCTGGGTGGGAGGCCAGCCTTTTTTTTTTTTTTCTTGTACCAAGTGCTGGTAATCTTTCTCTGGGGCTGGTTTTTCAAGAGGAGACTTTCTGCCTGGGCAGTGGAGAGAGGGACTTCCTGTGTTTGTCTGCGGTCCTGCTGTGAGGCCAGCAGCAGAGGGGGCCTGCAGTTTGCTGACTGGCTACGAGGGTTGTCACTTAGATTCCTCTTTTAGCTCCTTTCCTCACCCCTACTCCGATGACCCTGCTGTTCTCAAGTCTAGATTTCTCTTGTTCAGTTTATCTGCTGGGGAGAGGGATGGGGTCGTGGGTGTCCAGTTGTGACACGTGCAGCCTTCAGCCCATCCTTCCATGTTGACGTCCCTGCCACCCTCTTCTGTACAGGACACCGGCTACCCCAGCACCTCCTGAGCCTCTGACTCTCCGAGGTGAACGGGGGTTTGCCCCGTCTGCAGTCCTCACTTTGTAGCATTTTTCAGTCTGCTCAGTCTGTTAATACTGCTCTTTGTCGGCCAGAATTGCCCTGTCTTTCTGGTTCCCTTAGTTGTTTATCTTCATTTTAGGGGTTTCAGAGGGGTGAGCTGTACGTGCCTGCAGTCGTGCCGTGTTTAACCAGAACCCCCCTGTTCCAAACAGTGCTTCTGTGGGTCACGTGGATTGAATTAAGGGCCATTTCTGGGACGCGTGTGCCTGTAGATACACATACACAGTCACGTCTGTGTACATGGATGTTTGAGTATTTCTGTCGAATGTTCTTCTCTGCTGCCTTTTTCGCTGGTCAGTCACGGTTGTCTTTCTATGTCAGGACACCTAGAGCTACTGTTTGCTGTGGTGGCTGCAGAGTTTTTCGAGGCCCAGCAGGAAGGGCTGGTTTTGGCGTCTGGTCATGTGTCACACCTTGCAGATACGGAGAGTGAACTTATCTGTCTGTCCTTCCAGACCTCTGGGGAAGGGGAGCGGGAAGGCCAGCCTGGAGGCGGAGAGTTCCTCTGTTTGTGGAATTCCTTCTCTGTGCCAAGGAGCTCTGCATTAGGGGGCGTTGATATTACTCCTGGTGATCACCTCATCCTTCTGAAGCAGCTCTCTGTCCCCACTTAGAGATGGGAGAACAGTGAGTGGGTGGGGTGACATTCGGCTTCCTGGCTCCTTTTTCCTTCGGGCAGTTTGTGTAGGGAAAGTGTGCAGGGGGCGTTTATCCTCTGTAGAGACTGTTGGCCCCAGCGAGGCCCATAGTTATCTTTAGGTTAGGTGGGAATTTATAGACTCACAGTGGGTATGACTTGGTGGATGATAGAACCAATCTTTGTTTCTCTACCCTCCCGTGTTCCTCTAGTGGTGAATCTTGAGGACGTAGGGTTTGGGAAGGTGAGGGGAATGCTTTCTCCTGGGCTACAGAAAGTCGCTTCCTGCCAGAGGCCAACCTGATTCGTCCTCTGCTCTTGCGCCCAGATTCCAGCTTGCTACAGGTGACGTCATTCCTACGGGGAAGAGGCTTTGGGTGTAAACAAACTAGCTGCTGGGCAGCTGGCTAGGTGGCTTCCTCTGTGTGCTTATGCTGGGCCTTCTGCCATCCTCCCTAAGCTTTCTTTAAAATTAATTTTTCATAATTCTTTTAAACATAGCAAATCTGTTTAGTATTAATTTACAATATTTTATGACCTTTATTTCTGAACCCTTTTGAAATAGATAACAAAACACAATACAACGGTAGCAGGAGGCAGATAATTAGTGTTGCAGCACGATAGCACCCAGAATCTAAGTGACGAGTGCTCATGAAGAGAGACCCAGCGTTAGAATCTGGGAGGCTAGTTTAGAGGAGATACTTTTCTGTATTTTTTTAAAGCTTTACAGTTTTTCTATATCAAGTGTATATTCCTTTTGTTATTAAAAAATATTGTGGAAAAAACACATAAACAGAGCAGGACTAGGATTCTCCACCTCCACAGGGCAGTCTATTGTAATATCAGTGTGAGATTGCGTTGCACATCCGTGCTTATTGCCCTAAAGTGGGAAACGGTGAAACGGGGGCAGTTTGGCGTTGTTAAAATGTAGTCGCAGTGCGGTGTTTATCTCGAGGGTTTTCTGAGAATTAAAGTGCGCCTCTGTCTCCTGAGAATTAATTAAAGGGGTCTACCAACAGATCCTAAACATCCACGAATTTGTCCTCGTGATTTTTGAAGGTCTGCCTTCTTTTTTTTTTTTTTTTTTGAGACAGAGTCTCACTCTCTTGCCTGGGGTGAGTGCCGTGGCGTCAGCCTAGCTCACAGCAACCTCAAACTCCTGGGCTCGAGCAATCCTACTGTCTCAGCCTCCCGAGTAGCTGGGACTACAAGCATGCGCCACCATGCCCGGCTAATTTTTTCTATATGTATTTTTAGCTGTCCAATTAATTTTCTTTCTATTTTTTTGGTAGAGACGGGGTCTCGCTCTTGCTCAGGCTGGTCTCGAACTCCTGAGCTCAGAACTATCCGCCTGCCTCGGCCTCCCAGAGTGCTAGGATTACAGGCGTGAGCCACCGCGCCCGGCCTGAAGGTCTGCTTTCTGCACCAGTGCCTTTAGGCTGTGACACACCAGTGTGGGGACAGGTCCCTGATGCACAGGACGAGGTAGCACAGGTGCCAGGTCTGCCGAGCACCCAGAGCAACTCTTGGGAAAACTGGAGGTTTTACCAGCTGTGTGGGGTCTGGAGAAATGAGTGCTGTCGTTAAGGCTGATGCAGGGAGGTGCAGCAGAGGGAACAGGAGCAGAGCTGTGGTGACAGCTGCCACCAGTTGAGAACCTACTAATGGCAAGCACTGGGTCAAGCGTGTGGTATTTGTTCTCCCATTTATTCCTTACAGCAGACCTGGGAGGTGGGTAACAGTGTGTTCATCCTTATTTAATCCATGAGGAAATAGGCCTCAAGTCACAGCCCACGTGAGCCGGGGGCGAGATGCAAACCCAGTGTTTCAGAGATGAGGCCAGGGTAGGATGAGGGGCCCCTGGGGGCTGTGGGGCCAGTGTTGAGCTGGCGGATTTGGACTTGACCCTGGAGTAGTGGGGTACCATGGAAGGTGTGCGAGCAAATGCTTGACATCTGGTTTGTCCGATGAGCTGTAGTTGTGGTGGGGGGGGAGCAGACCGTGGTTCAGGCAGGCAAGGAAGGACTTGTGACTAAGTGTAGGAGGGTGGGGACGTGCCTTGGTGTCTGCAGCATAGGCTTTGTTTCTTATTTATTTTTGATTTTATTTTTTATGGGTTTGCTCTGTCACCCAGGCTGGAGTGCAGTGGGCCTGATCATAGCTCACCGTAACCTTGAACTCCTGGGCTCAAGCGATCCTCCTGCCTCAGCCTCCCGAGTAGCTGGGACTACAGGCACCTGCCACCACACCTGGCTAATTTCTTCTTTTTTTCTTTTTTTATTTTTTAGTAGAGACAGGGTCTCGCTCTTGCTCAGGCTGGTCTTGAACTCCTGAGTTCAGACGATCCTCCCGCGTCCGCCTCCCAGAGTGCTAGGCTGGCCATGATTTTTAATTTTTATTTTTTATCCTTATTTTAAATTTCTGTTGCTTTCTAAATGTGCTGTCTTCTCAGGGGGATGTGGTCTTCTGGCAGTGGCCCACATCTCCCATAAGGAACACTGGGCGACCAGAAAACCCACTCCCACCCCTCTGTTGTTCCCTCACACCTTATTTTCAAGCAGTTTGTCCCTGGCGAGGTCTGTGCTGCACTCTGCAGGAACCTCACCTGTTTGGGCTTCTGCAGGTGGAATGATGGGATCGTGCTACAGCTTAGCGCTGGCTTCAGTTTCCAGATGGGCCAGTTCCTGACTCCTAAGGAGTGGAGAGAAGTGGGTGCTCTGTGGCTTCTTGAAAGCCACCCCTGCTTTCTGACCATGCTGCGTAGGGATATTTTTGGAAGCTGGAGGTGTGGCAAGTGTTGGGTCATGCTGTTGCTGAGCAAGGCAGCAGAAGTTTCGCTTCAAAACCCGGTTAGGATTCCCCCATCCTGGTACATACACGAAACCCTTTTTGTTCAATATTCATCATATTGCAGAGTATTTATTTCCATATTTGCTTCATCCTCTAAACCAGGGGTCAGCAAACTGCAGCCTGGATTCCTGCCCGCCTCCTGTTTTTGTAAATAAAGATTTACTGGAACACAGCTGTGCCCCTTTGTTTATGTATTATGTGTAATTACTTTCCCGCTAGAGGACAGTGCCGGGCGGAGTTGAGTAGTTGCTGCAGAGACTGTGGCCAGCAAAGCCAAATACGTTTACTGTCTGGCCCTTCACAGAAAAAGTTTGCAGACTCCTCCTGCTCCTGGAGTGCGAGGGTGGAATCTCATCGTCCCCAGCACCTAGTGGCACAGTGTCTGGCACACATTGGTCAGTAAACATTTGCATATTTGAAGTGGGTGATGTAGCCTGCCTTATGTTAAAGTTCTTTTTTGCAAGGCACTGGCAGGTTGGAGAAGGACAGACGTTAATCTTGTACCTGGATTTCGTGGTGACAGTTCTTGACTTTTTGAGACTTAACAAGTACACATGTAATGATCACATCTTTCCTGGCCCATGTGGTTGTTTCCCGAAGCGTTTATCCAGCCTGCCGTTGGTTTCCATCCTGTCAGATCACAATGCTTGGTATGTTTTGTCTCACAGTGGGGTCTCCCCATTCCTTCCATACAGAGACATCCCACCTTCCTTTCTCCCCACCCCCAGCTTGGGGGCTTCTGCTTATGCCCCACAGCCAGCCGTGACACTTAGCTGAACTCATTGTGTGTCCCCCGCGTGACCGTGCTCTGGGAGGGCAGGGCTCGGGCTGGGCACACCGTGGTCCTTCATCAGTATCAGTGACTGGAGGGAAGAGCCGTCTCTAGGTGTCCTGAGCATGAGGACTGCTTCAGAAAGCAGATGATTGTGACCCACTGTTACCAGAATCAGGGGGGCCTGTGAAAAGAGTGAAAAGACTGGGTTTGGCTTGGATGAAAATCCGGCTGTTGGAGGCACGGCGTAAATAAAATACTTGCCTTTGAAGTTATCTGGTACCATCATCTGTAGAATCCAGAAAGTAGCTGTTGAGCCTGGGTTGGCTCATGTCGTGACTGTCTGCGTCTTACGGGGGAAGCAGATGCAGCGACAGGAGCCTGGAGTTCGTGGTCGCCCTGGGCATCTCGTCTGCGGCTTGGTGTTGTCCAGCCTGGGCTCCAAGCCTGGCAGCTCTGTGACCTTGGACAAGTTACTCCTCTATCCTTACTGAACCTTAACGTCCTTCTCTGTCACACAGGCTGCCGGCAGTAGTATCTTCCAGAAAGGGTTGTGGGGAGGAGTCAGGGCACTGAGCACTTAGCAGGGTACACAGCTCCCAGGAGTGATGGCGGCCACTGTGATTAGCCCTGAATGTGCAGCTGTAGTGAGTGGTTCCTGGTGAGGTACAGGCCGGCCCGGGTCACCTGGTCAGGCATCTGATGCTGGCTGGTACCCAAGTGTGGTGTGAAATTAATCCTGTTGCCCGGAAATGGCTCTTGATAAGTTAGAGAGCAGGGAGATTTTCCTTCTGGTGGACAGATAGCAGCCTGTCTCAGGAACCTGTTTGACAGGTGGGCGGGCGCTGTCTGGAGAGGCGGGGCTTAGGTGTTTTCTTCCCTTTGTTGGCACATCTTTCTGGTTGTTTTTGTTCCAACAAAGCTTGGGCGGCCCAGCACTTCTTTAGATTATATGCCAAAACATGCAGACCTGAATTCATTTTTAAACGTCCTTTTCTTCATTCATTCCCCAAAGCTATCTTTATGTGGATTTTAGGCCCTTTTTTCATCTAATAGCAATATTTTCTTTCAGTCCAGTGAATTTCAAAATGGATCCCACAGGACCACTGCTGTAGGAAAGGAGGGGTCACAACGGACGCAGGCTGGACCCCTCTCTGGCAGGCGTCGTGGGCTTATGTCTGTTAAAATATGCAATACTGGGGTTCCAAATTAGATTTTGTTTGGGGAGAAAAAGGATTCTGTTGCCTTCAAAAGGGAGAGAAGGCAATGGGAAAGCCATGGCTATGAGCCAGGTTCAACTCACGCTCATCTTTGAGGACTGGGTGTGTCTTGGCCAGTTCTTGTCCCTCAGATCCAGGAGTGAGTTCAACTCGATGAAAATGCCTCTGACCTGCCGAAAAGCATGTTCTCTTGCCTCAGACACCTTCCTGATTCACACCCAGATGTTGGCCTGTGCTTTCTTCTGCCATCGGATGAGGCTAGTCTAGCTTGTGTGTGTGTGTGTGTGTGTGTGTGTGTGTGTGTTGATGGAAGCTCAGCAGATACTTGGAAGCTGGCTAAGGCCCTAGCAGCAGTGATCCTGGCCTGATGTTTGTGCAAACCAGCTGGCGAGCAGAGGAGCCAGATGGGTGTGGGCTGGGCCAGGCCCCAAATGCGGCACTGCTTCAGTGGAGATACATAGAATTGGAAGAAATCCTAACGATTATATTTTTGTTTTGGAGTTATGTCCAGTGGAATTTGGCTTAATGAAAGAACTCCTGAATGCTCTAAGGCAGGTATCCGTAAACTTACTTTGTAAAGGGCCACATCGTAAACATTTTTGGCTTTGTGGGCCACATACGGCCTCTTGCACATTCTTCAGGCTGCCTGTATTTTGCCAGCGCCTGATCTATGGAAAAATCGCGGCAATCTTCCCCCGTGGGGAGTTTGAATGTACAAGTATCAGGTCCCTCCTGAATAGGTGCTGCTTCCCTAGCAGTGGTGACTCGGTTCATCGCTTATTAGTGTCCCGGGTTTTACAGCAGTATGGAATCCAGTCCGGTGTGTGGTGAGAGATGGCTGACGTGACGGCAAATCATTTGTAATTGTGTGGCTGTGGACTTGTAGAACCAGTGCCCTCCTTCAATAGATGGGGAAACTGAGGTCTAGAGAGGCCAACAGTGTGCCCCGAAGTGCAAAAGTTAGTTAAAAGGTGGGGGTGCACTAAAAATAGTATGTGGAGGTTTAGTAGAGGTGTTAGTCCAGTGTGTTCCTTGTTCTGGCTTCACCAAGGCTTTGTGGCCATGGGGTAGAAAACATTTCACCTGGAACATAGCAGGTGCCCAATTAGTATGTGTTGGATGGTTCGATTTACTGGGAGGATATAATTAGAGTTATAGACCAACTAACATCTCTCAGACACAATCTAAATTCCCAGGAGAGTGGCTCATAGTTGAGCAGAGGTTTTCCTTACTTTTTTTGCAGGGTGCAGAGAGTTGGGGGTGGGAATGAAAGCTTCTCAGAGAAGCGTGGTGTGCACCAGGTAGATGCACGGAGAGCTGTTTGTGTGGCTTTAACCTCTGCCCACAGGCTCTGTTGGTGCAGGGTCGAAGAAAGATCTGTTCGTGTGAGTGACCTAGCAGAAGCTAGGACTAACACATTTTAGGAAGACTTTTTAGCAATATTTATAGAGACAAATGTATTTCTGGTCAAGTTTCAGAATTAAATGGCGTTCGATTTAAGAAAGTAAGAAATCAGGCATGGCCAGGCACAGTGGCTCGCGCCTGTAATCCCAGCACTTTGGGAGGCTGAGCGGGGAGGATCGCTTGAAGTCAGGAGTTTGAGATCAACCTGGGCAACATAGCGAGACTGCGTCTCTACAAAAAAAATTAAAAAATTAGCCAGGCATGTTGGCGTGCACCTGTAGCGGATAGACTCCGCCATCTCCAGGTGGATATGGGGCTGGGGTTCCGTCCAGCTGGTCCTGTGCTGTAGCCCAAGCCCAGGCCCAGCTTCGTGTTGGGCACGTGGTAGTGCCTAATAAAAATGTGGTAATAAATGAGTGTATTACTTTCCTATTGCTTTTGTAGTAAATTACCACACATTTAATGGCTTAAGCAACACAAATTTATTCTCTTAGAGTTCTGGAGGTCAGAAATCTGAAGTGGGTCTCAGGGGGGCTAAAATCAGGGTGTCAGCAGAGCTGTACCTTCTGGAGTCTAGAGGAGAATCCGTGTCTCTGCCTTTCCGGCTTCCAGAGGCTGCGCATCCTTGGCTCTGTGGTCCCTTCGTCTGTCTTCAAAGAGCAGTACTCCAGCCTCTGCCTCCTGTCTCACCTCTCACTCTGGTCATCCCGCCCCCCTTGTAAGGACCTTTGTGATTCCCTGGGCTTACTCGGATAATCCGGGATGGATAATCTCCCCATCCCAAGGCTCTTATCCACGTCTGCAAAATCCCTTTTGCTGTGTAAAGGTAACATACTCACAGGTTTTGAGGGTGAGGATGTGGACATCTTGGTTGAGAGACAGTCTAACGCTCTTTACAAACCTGTTCAACCAGCCACCGTGAGTTTGTAAAGAGAGTAAACTAGAAAGGCCCAAAGTAGCCCCTTCACAGACCGTGGAGTAGTGTCCAACCAGTGCAAGACAGGCACAGGTTCTGTCCCTCTCCCTGCACCCCCGCCCTGCCCCCGTGGCGATTCCTTTTAGACTCAGGGTCAGCAAGCTTTTTCCACCTGTGGCTTTGTGGGCTGTGCACTCTCTGTTGCATAGTCTTTGTTTTTTTTTTAAGCAAATGTAAAACATGTAAAAAAGTATATATCGTTTTCATTAATAGCTTGAGGACCATAAAAAACAGGCTATTCGCTGGGGCCCTGGCCACTGTTGCTGGCCCCTTTTCTAGATTGGAAGCTCTGTGAGGCCAGGGCCTCGGGTGGCTGTCACTATGGTGACCATGGCAAGGGCTTTTGTTAAAGTGTGTGTAGGTATTGGGGGTTTCTGCCCAAGTGTTCTTTTCTATTTCAACGTATTGGTTCGATCTGATAGAAGTGTCTCAAACCTACATCTCACCCAGTTTTAATGGAGAATTTCAAGTTGATTTACATTTCAGAGCCTATTCACTACTAGTCATTCTGAAGCAGCTGATACCCAGACTCTGTCCTTAAGGGACTTACAGTCCAGCCTGGAGCAGGATGCCATTCTTAGTTATGACTCTGGGGGACAGGGTAGAAACCCGCTGGAGCCAGTGTCGGGGAGGGAGTTTAGAGATAGAGGGTGTGTCTCGGGCACCAGAATCAGGATTCAGACGCTTGGGGCCAGTTCCCGCCATGGTCATTGCTACTCTTTGCTCCTGGTACGGGAGGCAGACTCTGGGGAGGGCTAGTGGTGTCGAGTGGCTTCTGACAGACTTGGGGAGCAGGGAGCGCTTGGGAAGTCTTCTTCCTTGGGCCGGACTCGCCTACACACTAGTACAGTTAGCAACCCTGGGCTTGGCCACAGAATGTGGGCCGCACTCCCACCATTGTGACAGTCAAAAATGCTCCTGCACATTTTCAAACACCCTGGCATTCCTTGGCCTCTTCCCCTTGGCCACAGCTGAACGAACTTGGATCTGAGTGAGAGAAGGGAGTTAAGTATCCGACCAGGATGTCTGAACCCATGTGGGGAGGAGAGGAGAATTTCCCTGAAGAGGGGATGCCGAGTTGACCACTCGATGTGTCCCCACTTACAAGGATCTGGCTTGTGGCGCTCATCCCTTGGCATCGTCTGCGTTCTCTGAGCGTTTCCCGGTACAAATTGCATGCTTATCTGCCCTGCAGTGACTGGCAGACCTTAGGTATCAGCTGATATTTGTTAAACGGATGACAGGGTGGATACCCCTGGCTTGGGCGAGCACACCCAGTGAAGTCCACTTGGGGTGCTGGTGTCCATGTCTTCCAGCTCACTGTTTTGGGCCCCAGTTTGTAATTGATCTTTGCTCCCTGTGCTTTGTTTGGACCATAATATAGTTTTATCTTTAAAATCGTTTTGGGGTACAGTGCCTCTCCAACACATTGGGTACGCTCCTCTGTGGCTTCGGGGTGGGATGATGGAATGGCGGACCTTCCTGCGCAGCCGCCACCAAGTGCCTTTGACTAGTCTGTGGATGTTTTTACAGTTACTGTCCTGGAATCACCAAGGACATACTATCAGTGTGCCTAAACCGATGCTTTAGCTTTCTTTTCTGTACATTCCTTGCAGGGGGAAGTAACGGGCACTTATTATCAATCTTAGCACCTATAGCCAAGTTTGGGTGTACAGTAAAAGGCACTGAAGCTCTTAGTCCTCAGGGCCTGGCACAGAGTACTCACCCTTGGAGGGCACACAGTGTTTGAATGAATGAGTGAATGAGTAAGTGAGAGGAAGGTGCCAATAGACTCATAGATGCCTGTAGAAAATTAGAAAGTGGCAGAGGGAGGAGGCTTCTTTCTTGGTGGTCTTTCCAAGGTTTTCTATTAAATGGAGGGGTGATTGTGATTGTGAAAGGCACAGCCCGTGTACCTCCCTCGTGGCCCCGGGGAGTTACTTGCTTTCTGTTTTCCGTGCAGCCCCTTAGAGAGCCCTGCTTTTGTTGCCTAAGCAGCTGTTTTCTCTCTGGGTGTTGGTTGTTTATTTTGAAAAGCACATACACGCGACTGTTTCCGAATGATTTACTTACTTGGGTTGCTTTCCTTTGATTTGGTTTTGCTTGCTCTTGAGATGAACAGCCCCTTGACATAGTAGACCATACACCTCCCTGTTTTGCATGCCTTAATTTTGGTGTTACACGGGTGTGCTACAAGTAATGAGCATTTATTTTTCCATCTTGAAGGGCTGTCCTTGACTTGGATGGAGGACTGTTCAAGTTTACATTTCGGTGAAGCTGGTGGGTGGCGCACTCCAGCCAGTTCAGAGCGGAGTGATTTACAGGGTGGGGGATTGGGTGGATGGTTGATGGGTTCCTAGGGGTGTCTGCAAAATGCCCTTTAACTGTGAGCAAGCTGCCTGTGGGTGGTAAGGGCCCTTACCACCCACAGGGGACAGAGTTTGAAGCTTTCTTCAGCTCTTCAGGAGATCTGTGATCCCTGAAGAGTCCAGTCCACTGGATCAGAGGTTCTGGTGGATTTGGATTGACACTCTTTTTTTTTTTTTTTTTTCATTTCAAAGGCAGATCGGGAGCGGTGCCGAGAAAAATTTCCTTACTAGATGACATTTCATCGCAATGTCCGATCGTTTGGGGCAAATAACCAAGGGCAAGGATGGGAAAAGCAAGTATTCGACTCTCAGCCTGTTTGACAAGTATAAAGGAAAATCAGTAGACGCAATTAGACCCTCAGGTAAGGCCTGGGGTGAGGCCAGCTCTTTAAGCCCTCCCTTAGGACAAAACTCCGGAAACCCAGAGAGTCCCTCACCCGGTCACACAGGTGGGGTCCACACAAACCCGTCTCCTGGGCACACAGAGGTCACCCAGCAGTTCTGGGGAAGCAGAGCCACCTCTGCTTCTTATTCAAGGTCTGATTTCAGAGCCTGGAATATCCCGACTCACCTAGAGTGGAATGATTGCTCCATCCATGGCCTTGTCGAAGCCATGGATGTTTTTGTCCTGATGGGCGGAAGGGAATTTAATTGGCATCAGGCATTGTTACCTGTTTTAGTTTCCATGGTTCTGATGTTCTGGAACTTGGTGGGAAAAGTTCATGTGGATTCTGTCCACTCCTCAGGAGGTTTGGGTCTAGGCAGAGGCTGTCCCTTTGTTCCCGCCGTAATGAGGCCGGAGCCGTCTCAACTTGCAGAGAGGCGGTTCTTGTGTGGGATCGAGGTTTCTGGGCCCGGCTCCTCACCCATGTCATAAACTTGTAAAATGGAAGCCTCTGTGCAGGTTTCAGCAGCTCTTTTGTCTCTCGTCCTCAGTGAAGAGCTTGTAAAGGGACTAAAGGGACTAAGGGGACTACCAAACGCTTCCGTTTGTTCCCACTGCTGGTCTGCCTCTCGTGTTTTGTTTGGTTGGCTTTGTCAAGACCACTTAGAATGTGAAAGAACGACTGAACGAATCGGGCCGCTTTCCTCCTGTGACTTTCTGTGTGGTGTCTGTTCCCATCCCTCTCTTGCCTGCAGTTATTCCTAGACATGGCTTACAGAGTCTTGGGAAAGTTGCCACAGCCCGGCGTATGCCACCGCCTGCAAACCTGCCAAGCTTGAAGTCTGAAAACAAAGGAAACGACCCCAACATCGTTATAGTACCCAAGGACGGAACGGGATGGGCAAACAAGCAGGATCAGCAAGACCCAAAGAGGTAAGCGGCGAAGGCCGGGGCTTCAGTGTGTGTGCCAGCACCTTCCCCTGGGCAGAGCCAGAGAACCAAGCAGCTACAAAGGAAGCCTCTCTCTCTCTGACTCCTGTTGCTCAGTGTGCTTCTCGCTCCCTGCCTTCATTTTTCCTGGCTTTTAGAGCCCATGCATCAGCGTTTCTGTGGACAGCCTTGTCCCCAGTGCCCACCGTCCCCCTGTGCCTTATTAGGAAAGGCCTCATCACCCCAGAGGAACTTATGCAATGAGTCAGAGCCAGCTCCTGCAAGACCCACTGTGGGCAGAGCTGGTGCCTGAGTGCTCCCTTCCTGACGGCGGGCGGCCCTGTGCGCTGAGCTCCGGAGGAGAGGAGTGCAGCCTGTGCAACTCCGGGCCCAGCGCTTCCCAGACAGGGGAGGCCACTGCTGTTGCTCTGAACAGACCCAGTTACCAGAACCACGCAGAATCCTCGTGAGCCAGGGTCACTGTAGGGAAGCCTTAGGAGGCGAGGATTTGGCATGATGTTGTTATTAGAGACGCAGCACCTGTGTGGTGGGGCCCACGGCCTGGGTGAGCCCCTCAGACTTGTGAGCCCTTTTTCCTTCCTCTGTGAGTCTCTCTGACTGTTCAGTCAGTGGACAGTGTGTTCAGGGAGTGGCTCTGAGAGGGACAGGGCCTTGCTAAGGCTGGCAGGCAGAAACTTGTCTCTTGTGGAATGAAAATAAAAGTAGTGTGAGCTCAGGCACCCTCCTGCACCTGCATCTCTGGTGGCCTGACTGCCGACGGAGGAAACAGACAGTAAGAGGGACCCGGAATGCAGCCTGCCAGCCAGTATCCTTCTCTTTCAGGTCTGTGCTGGAAATGACCGTAGCAGCTTTTGTGAAACTGTTCCTTGTAGTTATTTCAGACAGACAGCGAGCAAATAATTCAGCCAGATGATTAAAACACAGTAATAACTGAGATAGGGTCTTATGTTATTTAAAAAATTTTTCTGGCCAGGCATGGTGGCTCACACCTATAATCCCAGCACTTTGGGAGGCCGAGGCAGGAGGATTGCTTGAGGCCAGGAATTTGAGACCAGCCTGGCAACATAGCAAGACCCTGTCTCTACAAAAATATTAAAAAAATTTTTTTCTAACAGTTTGCTTAGGCAGTAGAGCTTTTGAAATCAGACAGCCCTCTGTGTGCTTTCCTGCCAGACCATTTATTAGCTTGATAGAACCTGTAGCATTATTTGACTTCTGTCCCTCAGTGTCCTCCCTTGAAGTAGGAATGGTATCTGGTTCCAAGGGTGTTACGAGGAGTCAGTGGGATGACACAGGCCAGGTGCTCGGCACAGAGGAGGGGCAGCTGTCGCTGTTGTTGTCACTCCATTCAAATGTACACATCTGGAGCTCTGTAAGGAAACAGATATCGCACATTTTAGTGGAAGCACTGAGATGCCTCTGCTACTGAAAGTTCTAGAGAGAAGAGGACAAAGCTTTGCTCCCTGCTTTATGCAGCGTTACCTCGCATCGGGGTAGACAGTATCAGATGGCTCTGCTGTGGGCCAGTCGTCCAGAAGCTTGTCTGCCAGGAAAGGGGGGAGGAGGGAGTGTTGGAGAAGGCAGCAATCCCCAGGCAGGCCCTTTCCCTAGGGTGTCGGGGAGGTGGCAAGTGGGGAGCCCACAAGGTGGGGGACTCAGTGCTTAGGTTTAGAGAACACAAGCGCCACTACCTGGAAGCGTCTGTCTTAGGTAGCAGGTGAAGTGAGAGCAGGACTGATGGCCTTCATTTCGTAGTGACCATAAATGACAAGTTACCTGGGTCAAGGGAACCTCGGAAGAGGGTGTCTGTGTAGAGTTTGGCTTCCGCTTTCAGATAAGCCACTGGGATTGGGTGGATTCTCGCCAAATGACTGATGCCCTCCTTGAATCCTGTTGAGTGGAAACTCGAATAGAAAGAGTGGCTAGAGAGCTGCGGAGTCGGGGCAGAAATCTTCCTTCAGAGCCTTTCTTGTTGCTCTCTCAAAAGATTTTACTCACAGAAAGTAAATTCACTGACACGACCCTTTTTGAAGGGCAGTTTGGCAATATCTTTTAAACTTCACAACATCTTTTGATCCAACATTTCCATTTCTAAGATCTTGTGCTACTGAATTACAGAAAAAGTGTGCAAAGGTATGTACAAAAAAATTCTTATAACGGCTTTATCTGTATTAGGGGGGGAAAAAACCAAATTGGAAATTGGTTAAATTATAGCGCATCAAGTTGTACTGTGTCATCAAAAGACAGGTAGATCCATATATGTTGTCATGAGAAGATGTTCAGAAACCTTAGCAAAAAATAAGGAATTGTGTGTGTGTGTGGTGTTATCCTACTTGTGTTAAAAAATACTATATTAACATATGTATAGCAAAATCTGCTTGGAGTTTCTCTCTGGAGGATGAGATCGTGACGGATTCTGTGTTATATATTTATAAATGTATTTTTACTATGAGCATGCATGAGCCAAGAGAATGGTAAAAATCTGCTCGTGTTTCAAAGCAGTCAGCCCCTGAGTAAGTGTGGTGAGGAGTAAGGGCTGCAGGCCCCTTCCCTCTGGTGACTCAGTTTCCCTATTGGCAAACCTTCTATCATTTCCATTGTTTACAATGAGCTTTCCATTTCTGCAGACAGACAGAAGGCTCTCAAGAAGGCAGAGACTGTCCTGTCCTGTCCTGTGAAATGTCAGTGAATAGATCTCAGGCATGGTTTAGTTTCTCATTAGTCTTTGCCAGTGTAAGAGTCTGCTGGGGAAAGTATTATTTTTATTGGTCAGAGGAGGCCTTGTTCCCAGTGAGCAAGCAGCTAAGCAGCGTGGCTCTTACAAACGCAGAGGGACCTGATCAACATGCCCGTGCTGTGTCTGATCCCCACCGTCTGTCCTGCCTTTGTCTAGTTCCAGTGTGACGGCCTCTCAGCCGCCGGAGTCGCTGCCGCAGCTGGGTTTGCAGAAGTCTGTCTCCAATTTGCAGAAACCGACACAGTCAATCAGTCCGGAGGTAGGTGCTGGGGACCCTGTCCTGGCTGTTTCCTGGCCATTGTAGCCCTTGAACGTCCCTGTTGCTGGGGACCGGTAGGAGTTGCTGCTCAGCATTGTGGCTTTGCATGACCTGTTTATTCCAGAGGCAAACCTGATGAGTGACTTTAGAAAATGAGCGTGGGAAATTGTTGTGGTCACTGATGAAGAAATTTAATCTTCAACTTCTGGAAAAAGACCCAGATACAGAACAGGACACAGACATCTACTTTGGTTCCTGTTTATTTACCTTGAGGTGAGGTCACTCAGGCTGGGCTGCAGGCTAGCTCAGGGTTTCCCCAGATGTGCTGCATGGAAACTGGTGTCATAAGAAGACAAAAAGTGTCAGGCCACAGAAAGGTACAGCGGCCAGGTGAGTCTGAAAAACAAAATTAAGCAAGCTCTTTCACTGCAATACTTCTCGGTGCCTTTAATACGCTAATGTGTACCGTGAATCTCTGAGAAGAGGACATGATGGACAGTATTCCCCAAATTTATTTGTCCTTGGAAACCTTGCTTAACTGAATGTGTCTAAGGACTGATGTCTCTCAGAACACACTTTGAGAAACACTGAGCTACTATCCTGTATTTGATGATACATTTAAAATATTTTTCTAAGCAGAAAGTCATGATTTAACCAAGCAAGAGCTTATAATACATTCAGTCCGTCAGAGTCTGGCTGCAGTTTATAGAGATCAGCAGGAGGATATATTAATACTTAGCTAGTAGCTAGAAATCTAGATGACAAGTCTATGAATTTTTCACAAGACAAAAAGAAATGCAGACATAGATACCTCGTATTCACCAGCTCTCCAAACAACAACTTAAACTATTGTATTTTGGGTTTCTTTTGCTACCTGGGCATTATAAAGTCTGAAATGTCGTCCTCTCTCCACTCTAACCACTGGGGAAGTCTGTGGCTTTGCCAGGACACCCTCTCCCCACCCAACACAGAATTATGCTTTTCAAATTAAAGGGATCCGTATTCGTGTGGGACTGATACTCGTTGGTCTAAGTCCACTGGCATCTGCCAACCATTCAGAGCATACAGACTTGAGCTTCTGTTTCCCAGAATTTGAGACTCAGTGAGATTACGGAGCCATGGTTTTTCAGCCCCGGCTACATACACATCAGACTTGCCTCTGGAGCTGGTTACATGTGCCCAGACCCCACCTCTGGAGACTGGGTGAGTCCTGGGTGTCTCCTGGCACCACCCAGTGCTCAGCTCTTCTTAGCTGCTCTCTGGTTTTTTCTCATTATGTGGGGGGGTGGGGTAAGAAGAAGAGACACCCAGTGTTTTATGTTTTGCTACTTCTAGAACCTCTCATCAGAGGTATTACTGGAGTTTTGCTCTGGGGATGAAATTTGCCAGCAGCTGGGTGTGGTGGTGCCCACCTGTCCAGGAGGCTATGGTGGGAGGATCCCTTGAGCTCAGGAGTTCCGGGCTATAGTAAGCTACGATCACGCCACTGCATTCCAGCCCCTGCAACAGAGCAAGACCTTGTCTCTGAAAAACAAAGAAATTGGCCAGGCACAGTGGCTGCTTTGGGAGGCCAAGGTGGGAGGACTGCTTGAGGCCAGGAATTTGAGAACAACCTGAGCAACATAGTGAGACCCCATCTCTACAAAAATATTAAAAAATTAGCTTGGGCTGGGCGCAGTGTTTCACGCCTGTAATCCTAGCACTCTGGGAGGCCGAGGTGGGCGGATTGTTTGAGCTCAAGAGTTTGAAACCAGCCTGAGCAAGAGCGAGACCCCGTCTCTACTAAAAATAGAAAGAAATTAATCGGACAACTAAAAATATATGGAAAAAATTAGCCGGGCACGGTGGCGCATGCCTGTAGTCCCAGCTACTCAGGAGGCTGACGCAGAAGGATTGCTTGAGCCCAGGAGTGTGAGGTTGCTGTGAGCTAGGCTGACGCCACGGCACTCACTCTAGCCCGAGCAAAAGGGTAAGACTCTGTCTCAAAAAAAAAAAAAAAAAAAAAAAATTAGCTTGGTGTAGGGGTACATGCCTGTAGTCCCAAGTACTGGGGAGGCTGAGGCAGGAAGATCACGTGAGTCCAGGAGTTGGAGGTTACAGTGAGCTACTCTATCGCATGCTCTAGCCTGGGGGATAGAGTGAGACCGTGTCTCTTTAAAAAAAAGAAAATAAGAAAGAAACTTACCAGCAACCCTAGTAATCCTTTCTTGCCCTGTAGACATTCTTTCCGTGTAGTGCCTTTGGGTGAGGGCAAGGGAGTCATCCCTGTGGCTCCCTTCTGTGGTCTAGCGGGGGGACCACCAGTGTCACGCATTCAGGGCAACTCTGATAAATGCATGGGTTGCGGCATCCGATCATCTGCTTGCGTGTGCGCGGCGGTGGTGGTAAGGGGCGGACTGGGAAGGAAGTGGTGCTGGGAAAGGGGGTTACTGAGCTTCTTGTGGCTTTGGCTTTGTTGTGTGTATCTTCACCTTTGTTTGGAAGAGGAAGGCTGGTTACTAGTTGAATGTTGTTGGAAAGGACAGGTGAGCTCAGTGGTCGAGGACTCAAAGGGGCTCTGCACACAGGTGGGCCGGGAACAGGTCCTGGTCTCCTGCCACTCTAGCTGAGTGTCTACGTCAGTCGCTCCTTTCTGAGCCTTAGTCAAGATGTGACCAGAACCTTCCGAGGGTGTGGCGAGGATGCAGTCAGGCTGGGTGAGCCTAGCGTAACCCCTGACCCTCGTGATCTTTCAGCAGAGCTTCCCTGGTGGGGCCGAGGCTGAGACGGGCAGGTCCAGCTTAGTGGAGGAGGAAGCCTGTCACGTGGGGAGCCGCTCCTTGTCGGGTAGCCATAGATGCAGAACGTGCTACATTGCAGCTGGCCCACCCCGTGAACGGCTGGGCACGTTGGGTTTCCCGGGTTTGCCCTCCTCAGTTAGCAGTGGCATACAGTTTTAGGGACACCTGATGGAACTGGGGTTTGGCCTTTGTCTCTGGAATAAAATAAAGTAGCTGTGTGTGGGCATAAGAGGCAACCTGACAGAATGTTCCAGAGCACAGCATGGAGGTGGACGTGGGTCTGAGTCCTGGCTTTGCTGTATAACCAGTTGTGTGACTTTGAGCTGGTCTCGTCCCGTGCCCTGTTGCTCGTCTGTGAAGTGGGCCCGGCAGCTCCTCGCTGGGGACCGCCGCGCTGAGCGGGTGCTGCGCGGGGAGCTTGTGTCGTTAGCTGATGGGTCCGTGTGACGTTTGAGTCCGAGGTGCAGCCTCTTCGCACCTTGTTCTAACGTGCTCGGTTATTGGACAGCAGGCTTGCTAAACTGGCTCTCTTCTTGTTTTCTTCCTTCTTTCAGAATACAAATTCAGTGCCAGGTGGACCAAAGTCATGGGCACAGCTGAATGGAAAGCCAGCAGGACACGAAGGTGGTAAGTGTGTACGTGTGACTCTGGGTGGCTGGGAGGGGTGACGAGTGCCTTTGCCAGACTGTTGCGGTTGGGTCTAGGCACGTAGAAGCTTTGTGGAATCTCTTCCACAAAGGGTTAACTTTCCGTGGAGCCCTTCCCTTTGCCACAGAGGTGGAGGCGCGGACTCTGCGAAGGATCCCAGCTCTTTGATTTCATGGAATGTTATTGCCGCAGCATTTCTCTCTTGAAGTGCGCAGAGGAGACCAGGGTGCTGGCCCTGCGTTCTTTCATTTGGCTGTGCCGTTGGTGGAATTAAACCTGCTTGGTGGTGTTGCCAGCCCCACCTACTTGCTCTCTCCTCAGACCACAAGAAGGAGGCATTGCGTGCTAGCTTTAGCTTCGGGCTTGCGGTTATAAAGAAGCCAGCCTTAGGGATTGAACTGCTCGCTTTTGGACATTAACACCAAAGCATGCTGAGGGTTTTGTGGTATTTGTTACCCTTTGCCCCTGTCCTGGTGTCGCCTCTCACACCATCCCTGCCAACCAAGGCTGCCCCAGACTTGGCCTTTTGTAGCTTATGTCAGAAAACCAGCTACACGTTCCTCCTTCCCTGCACCCCACCACCAGACTGCCCCGCCTGGGCGGACATGCCCCGCCTGGGCGGACGTCCCTGTGATCAAAGACACTTTCCTCAGTCTCCAGTGGGAAATGACAAACCCGTCAACATCCCGAGTGGATTTCCACTCTAGCTTCTCCCTGGGCGTTGGGGGCATAGTCTGAAGCTCATGACGTCACACTGGGTCGGAGCAGCTGAGCCCACATTGTAAGAGGACTTGACTGACTCTCCTGTCTGGCAGTGAGGTGGAGGGTGGGGGCGTCAGGTGCCCTGGTGGTGCTTGAAAGGGTCATTGAAGCTGCTCTATTAAAAGCATCCGCGGCCCAGGCGCGGTGGCTACGCCTGTGATCCCAGCACTCTGGGAGGCCGATGGGGGAGGGCTGCTTGAGCTCAGGAGTCTGAGACCAGCCTGAGCAAGAGTGAGACCCTGTCTCTACAAAAAAATAGAAAAATTAGCCAGGTATGGTGGTGCATGCCTATAGTCCCAGCTCCTCGGGAGGCTGAGGCAGGAGGGTTGCTTGAGCCCAGGAGTTGGAGGCTGCGGTGAGCTATGGTGATGCCACGGCGCTCTAGCCCAGGCAGCAGAGCAAGACTTCCTCTCAAAAAAAGTGTTCACTAGACTCATAACTGGTTCTTTGGCTTTCTGTATCCTGTATTTCTGGAAGGTTAGAATTTTTAAAAAGTGAGCAGAATGTATTAATTTTTATTTAAATAGAACTACAAAGACTAAAATAACCAAACCGGTATGAATTGACATAACCCTTGTGGACTTAGCAGCTCCACCATGAGGAAGTCACCTACCTGTAAGTTATACTCGCCCGCGTGTCAAGCGACCTGTGTACAAGGTTACTCACTGCAGCATCGTAGCAGCGAAAGACTGGAAGCGGTCACTGGAAATGTCCATCAAAGCATGGTACTTTAATGAAGTACTAAAATAATTTGGCTGTAAAGAAAAAAGCAAAAGTGTTCTACTGACATGGCAAGTTTCCAGGATATATTCTTAAGTGAGAAAAAGAATATATACATGGTATGTGTAGTATCTCAGCACTTATGCAAAAAATGGGGGCAAGGAAAAATACACTTCTGAAAAACATTACATATGCATTTTTTAAAAAATCTCTGGAAAGAAATAGAAAACTACCAGTTTTTTTGAGGAAGTCTGAAGCAGTCAGAAGCACCCTGACACAAGGGTGACAGGAGGCTTTAATTTATAACTTTTTACAGCTTTTCACTTTTGAAGCATGTAACTGTGTTACCTATCAAAAATGAAACTTGACGTGGACAATAGTTCTGAGCCCAGTGCAGTGGCTCACACTTTCAGTCCCAGCACTCAAGAGGCTGAGGCAGGATCGCTTGAGCCAGGAGTCGAGGCCAGCCTGGGCAACCTGGCAAGTGCACCGCTTACGAAAGAATCGTAAAACACAGTAAAAATTCTCCGTCAACATGTGAGACAGCCGAACCTAGGGGCCCAGAGAACACACATGCTGGGCCCAGGGTGCCCGGGTAAAGGTCGGCTTCAATTCCCCGTCTTCCGCTGGGTCACGTGTCTGTGGCACCATCAGGGGTGTAGGGGTTCCAAGGTGTTGCCCATAAATGTTTTTTTTGTTTGTTTTTGAGACAGAGTCTCGCTCTGTTACCCAGGCTAGAGTGCAGTGGCATCAGCCTAGCTCACAGCAACCTCAAACTCCTGGGCTCAGGCAATCCTGCCTCAGCCTCCCTAGTAGCTGGGACTACAGGCATGTGCCACCATGCCTGGCTAATTTTTATATATATATATTTTTAGTTGTCCAGCTAATTTCTTTCTATTTTTAGTAGAGATGGGGTCTCACTCTTGCTCAGGCTGGTGTTGAACTCCTGAGCTCAAGTGATCTACCCTCCTCAGCCTCCCAGAGTGCTAGGATTACAGGCGTGAGCCACCACGCCCGGCCCATAAATGTTTTATGACTCTGGAATTCGAAAGGACTGCTCATGAATCAACAGACCCTCCCCACGCAGGAGGTGGTCTTTGGTCTGTTCCACCTGAGTCCCCTGCGGCAGACCCAGACGACTGGAGGGTGTGGTTTGGGCAGAGGCTCTGGTCCAGCTGCTGCACCACTGGTGGTTCCATGGGTGGCCTTAGAAGCCCCCTGATTTTACTGCCTCTGTTTCTCATGGCAGAGGACAACGGTGGGTGAACATAAAACATTGGAACCTTGGGGATATTGGTGTTTGGGTTTGAAATTTTGAGTTCTAGTCTTTATCCTTTTTGTTGATGGATGATAAGTTTAATTCCTGACTGCTGAGGCAGAAAAATGGGATGGAACAGCAATAATTGGATATGATGGGCCTTTTCTAATTTCAGATAATCCTCCGTATTTTAAAAACATGACTTTTCATATTTCATTCTTGCCAGTGACCTTTTAACATAGTGAAGCAGCTCTGTGAGTCAAAACCCCCCTTCACAGAGCAGCACAGCTCCTTTGCGACGCTTGGAGACTGTCTCTCAGGTTAATTGTTGGTGAATGAAGTGTCCAGCTATCACCCTGATGGGTTTATTTGACCCTTTTCACTAAGCGGGATGGCACGTGAATTGCTGCCCTGTGCATCTGCAGCCATCCCAGCTGTGTCTTTCTGGCAAAGCCAGCCTTAGTTACCAGGTCCATGAGTCAGCGGAGCTAAGAAATAATACCTGTGGGAAATTGGGGGTGAACTGGATAGGGAAGAAGGCGTACCGCCGGAGGCCACTGCGGTGTGTGAGGTTACCGTTGATATTATTTAGGTAGGACGACTTATGTGCTACATGTTCCAGATTAAAGGACCAGTTCCTACTCTGGACCTTAAAATGGAGCATTTATTGTCTATTCATGTAAAAAATGATTGCAGAACCTCTGTGCTAAGTGCCGTATATAATGGGAACAAGAGTAAGCAAAGGCTTCTTCTCTAAAGAAGTTTGTGATGTTGAGGAATGAAGGAAAGAGCAGAGAAACTGTTTCCAGGATTACAAGAGCAAAATATCTGGCCTTGCATGGCTTGAGGAACTTTGTAGAAAATGGTAAACCGAAACCATTCACAGGCGGAGGAAGGACAGGTGAAGGAGTGCGTAAACGGGGGGGTGGGGGTGGAGGGGGTGGGGCACGGGTACAGGAGCTCGGGCCTGTAATCCCAGCACTTTGGGAGGCTGAGGCGGGAGGATCGCTTGAGCCTAGGAGTTGGAGGCTGCGGCGAGCTATCATAATGCCACTGCAGGCCAGCCTGGACAGCAGAGTAAGCAACTGTCTGAAAATACCCAGAAAACCTAGGCTGGGTGTCTTGGGGAGGTGGGTGAGGGGGAGGGAGGCACCTTCAGTTGGCTTTTCCTTCCCTGGGCTGGTTTTGCTGCAGGCCGTGGGTGTCTGCCGCCCCACCCAGGCAGTCAGTCAGAAGGACCTTCCTGACTCCTTCCGGGGCTGGGGCAAGATGTGGGCTGCAGCAGCTGTGATGTCCTACCCTGCGCCCTCTGTAACCACATGCCGGGCCCCTGCAGGTCAGCTGGGGAGGGGCGTGGTGCTGTTGGCCAGCACCGAGGCCCTCGGCGCGGCTCCTTGAGGAAGAGGCCGCCTCAGAGCAGCAGCGTGACTTTCAGCACGTGGAGCTGGGAACACAGATGACTGCTGATCCACCTCACTTGCCTCACATCTTTCCGGTTTTCTCGACAGGTTTAAGGGGCTCAAGCCGACTGTTATCCTTCTCTCCCGAGGAATTTCCGACGCTGAAAGCAGCTGGAGGGCAGGACAAGGCTGGCAAAGAAAAGGGCGTCTTAGATCTGTCGTATGGGCCAGGACCAAGCCTCCGCCCTCAGAGTAAGTGGCCGCAAAATCTGTCTTGGCACTCGCTGAGTGTAGAACGTCCCCCTCTTCCTGCCCTCTTGGAAGGGTGCCCACACTGCTGGGGTCTCTGCCGCCAAGCTGGAACACATGGCTGTCGGCCCTTTCCCTGATCTGTGTGCTGTGGACTTAGCCAGGCTGTTCAGGGGCTCACTTCTGCCTTTCCAGTCCCTTGGGTTGGGCCAGGCCTGTCCCCTTCCTGCCTGTCGTCCAGTTGTTGGTTTTGCAGTGCTGGGTGGCCCTGGCAAGGGTGGACAGAGGACCAGGCACTCGAGTCCCCGATCGGAGCTTGTTCCCAAACCTAGCTGAATCCCGTCAGTCATTTGAGGAGTTGGGGAAAGAGCCTGGTCTCCAGCCCTCCCCTCGTCCAACCAAATGAGAGTCTGTGCTTTTAACAGGCTGCCCTGGGGATCGTCCCAGAACCAGCCAGCCCTGGTCTCTGTCGTCCCCTCACCCAGTGTCTGGCCAGGGTCTGCAGGACCGTGTGGCACTACGTGCTGGGAATGCTATTTTCTTAGAGGTGGCGGGTGGCTTGAGGTTAGGGCGGTGTTTAGGAATGTTCAGGAACGAGGTGTCCTGCCCGTCCTTGTCAGGGATTCCGAAGGGGCTCGTGTTTCCAGGGGCCTTGGTCTGGCCCTGAAATGTGAGAGGCTTTGTTTGCCCGTCGTGGTTCATCCTCACGGCCCTCCCTGTTCACATCAGAACTGACAGTGTTGTGTACATTCAGGATTGCTGTGCAGCTCTGCCATAAACAGAGCTACCTTTCCCATGGCTTACACAGGGCTATTTCGTTTGTTCCAAATACATAATCAGATTCTTTAGGACAAGAGTTGTATCTTTCTGGGATTAATTAAGATGAGCTGCTTTGTAGGACTGTAAAAATTTAAAACTCTAGATGAAGCTTCTAGGATCAGTTTCTTCTCCTCCTCGGAGAAGGCGAGGAAACAGATGGGCAGAGGATGACCTTGGCTTGGCCAAGATCACGCAGCAACGGGCTTGGAGAGCTAGGGCCGGACGCCGCGTGCATGGCTCTCGTCCCGGTTCCCTTTCTCTTAAGGACCAGGTAACTCGGGGACCTAACAGGCTTCAGCTCCCAACCAAAAGTTGACTGATATGAGAATTCTTTTGGCTCATCTGATCTCTCGTTGGCCTATAGTAATTTCCACTGGATCTTACTACATTTGGCCGTGGAAAGTGTCATTTAGAAAAGGTGGACAGGTCTGCAGGTTCCAGCCTGTGAGCGGCACGAGCGCCCCACTGCCCGGCTGGAACGAGGGCAGCTCCGCTTTGTCTGTGTCAGGCACTGGGGGTCACTGTGTGGAAGGTGCCACTGCTAAACGGAGTCTGCAGACACTGTCAGGAATTCGCTCTAGTTCTAACAGCAAGTCCAGTGCTGAGCATCCTGGTGACCCTGATGAGGCCAGGGCAGTATTTGTTGAAGGAGTGACTCAGGGCTGTTTTCGTCAGGGCTGTCTGATTTCTCTGGGCTGTGAGCTCTGTGGGTGTATGTGACTGCTATGAATAGACGAGGCCACATCTCATGCGCACTCGCCCCCCTCCGAGGAGGTCTCATCGTGCTTCTCTCCCCGTCGGCCTCCGCCGGCGAGCTCATGCCATCGGCCAGGTGTCCACCCCAACCTTCCGTGTCAGACATGACAGTTATTCACTTTTGGGGTTTTTATTGTTTTTTGTGTTTTTTTTGGTTTTTTTTTTTTTTTTTTTTTTTTTTTTTTTTTTTTTTTTTTTTTTTTTTTTTTTTTTTTGGTGAATGAGGGGGTCCCTTGACCTTCAGAACCTCATGCAATCCCTCCTCCCCCTCCTCTTTCCTCTCCCCTTTGCCCCCTTTCGATTTCCAGATGTGACAAGCTGGAGGGAGGGCGGTGGGCGAAACATAATTTCTGCCACGTCTCTGAGCGCCTCCCCAACTGAGCTGGGCAGCAGGAACTCGAGTGCGGGAGACGGAGCCCCCTCCTCGGCATGTACCAGCGATTCTAAGGACCCCTCTCTCCGCCCGGCTCAGCCTGTCCGAAAAGGGGCTTCACAGTTCATGGGGAATGTATACCACCCACCTACATACCATGATATGCTTCCTGCTTTTGTAAGTCTTCAGAGTGTACATTTTTTTTCCCCATGAAGTTGGATTGTTCATGTCCAGCAGAACCTAGTTCATGTGGTTGAAAGTCCACCTTGGATTCTCCCTCCCGATTCCACTCTTTGCCCTGATACCTCACTTTGGAGGTTTCCATTAGTTTTGCATTTTCTCTCCCCAGTTTTCAAATCTTAAGGGCCTCTGACTTCTTTCCCAGTGATGTGGATATTATTTTAGCGTTGGTTCTTTGGAAAAAGGAGAGGCAGGTATTCCCTGATAGAAGTCCCCAAATCTACTTACTGACAGCAGGAAAGAAATGGGGGATATGGTGGCAGGATTTATTAGGAAACCCCAAGACTTTCCTGTTTCTTTTCCCATTTTCCACTTTCCAAAGCAAATTCTAATGTATGTGGAACCTGGAATTTAGGCCATTACCAGAAAATCCTGTTCATTGATGTTATATTTCAGATGTGTTCGCCACAGTCATCAGAGAACCAGGGTACAGTGGAACGAGGATCTTTCCCCCTTCCTCAGCTCCGCCTTGAACCCCGTGTTCCTTTTAGACAATTCCAGATGAATGACCAAGATGGGTAAGGCCATTGCGTTACAGTCACGTGTGTAGACATTTCTCCTGGTGGTGAAGCTCGTTAAGATAATGGGCTGATGCATGAAAGTGCTTTGTCTCCAGGAGACCACAGAGCCCTTAACAACCAACTCAGTACCCCAGGGCTCGTGGGGCAGCTGGGATTGGAGCTGAATGAGAGATTGAGTTATGACTTCAACCTCCTGGCAGAAGTTCTGGCATGTGCTTGCTGCTGCTGCCCTAAACATGAGCAGTGAGCATATACAACCGCAGGACGAGGCAGAACGTCTTTCTGGGATGTATTTGTTTGTTCATTATACGTTGCTTTTAAAAGGAAATGACATAAATATTAAATCAAACACACACCCTTGCGACGTAGAACTTTTTGGAAAAGTATTTGATTTTGCTTCCTTCTGCGTATTGGACATGAGTCCATCATCATCTTCACTTTTCTTTCTCTCATCAGAAAAGAAAACAAGCTGGGGATGGCCCGTCCTCTGCGCCCACTGAGGCAGCTGGTGGAACGGGCACCGCGGCCCACCATCATCAACGCAGAAAACCTGAAGGGCCTTGACGATCTGGACACTGATGCTGACGACGGCTGGGCAGGTGGGCTGTGGTGCTTGCTGGTGGGCGCGCTAGGAGGGCAGGAGGTGGGAGGCCAGGGAAGCAGCTGCGGTGGCCCATGTTTGTCCTCGTCTTCAGTCGGACCACAGGTTACCTCCTGACCAAGCCCCTTCTTTTGGTCTTTGGTGTTGATCTGACAGTGTGTTAACTTCTTTTTCCTTGTAGTTTTAATGGCTAGAAAAGTGATGTTAACTTTTTAAAAAAACTGTTGATGGAAAATTTAAACAAAATAAAATAATCAGCTCCCAGCTACCCATCACCTAGCTTCAATAAGTACCAATGTTCTGCCATTCTCTCTTTTTTTTTGTTTTTTTAAGAGGTGAGTCTCGCTATGTCATTATGTTGTCCAGGCCAGGGTACAGTAGCTGTTCACAGGTGTGATCATAACGCGTTGCAGCCTGGAACTCCCGGGCAGCGATCTTCCCGCCTCGGCCTCCTGAGCAGCTGGGACCACAGGCGTGTGCCACTGCGCCCGGCTTGTTCTGCCGTTCTTATTTCTTTAACTCCACCCACTCCTCACCTGCCAACCTGCTTATTTTCTTCTGTAATTCTTTTTGTTGTTTATTTTCTGGTAAATTTTAATTACATCGAAAGGCACACACCTTAATTGTATGATTTTGACAGGCGGATACATGTGTGTCGCGTACACCTGTGTTGAGATATAGCACATTACCGAGCGGCACGCCCAACCGCCCAGGAGTATGCTGCTCTTCTGATTAATTTTACCATAGATGAGTTTTGCCTGTTACCGAACTTCGAATGAATGGAGTCAGTTTGTATTCTTGTATGATGTTTTTGGTAGTCATCAATGTCATATGTATCAGTTGCTTTTAATTGCTGTGATATGTTCCATTGTGTCAATATACTGTAATTTACTTATTATTCAAAAGTCCCATTATAGATAATATTTTTACTTCTCTCGGGCAGATACCTAGAAGTGTTGGGTGAAAGCGCAGGGTGTGATTAGGTTTGCAGGAGCCGTCCACCCTCCCTTGTGGCGTGCCATTCCGTGTTCCCAGCGGCTGTGTGTGGGACTCTGGCTACTCTACATCCTCATAACATTTGCGTGTTTGCCTTTTTAATTTTAGCCATTCTAGTGGGTGTGTAGTGGTATCTCATTATGCTTTTAATTTGCATTTTGCTGATGACTAATGATGATAAACATGCTTTCATGTGCTGTTTGACTACTGGTACATTGTCCTCGTTTAGTGTCTGTGCATTTATTTTATTTTATTTTATTTTTGAGACAGAGTCTCACTCTTTTGCCCAGGCTAGAGTGCCGTGGCGTCAGCCTAGCTCACAGCAACCTCAAACTCCTGGGCTCAAGCAATCCTTCTGCCTCAGCCTCCCGAGTAGCTGCGACTACAGGCATGCGCCACTGTGCCCGGCTAATTTTTTCTGTATGTTTTTAGTTGTCCAGCTAATTTCTTTCGATTTTTTTTAAGTAGAGACGGGCTCTCGCTCTTGCTCAGGCTGGTCTCGAACTCCTGAGCTCAAACAATCCGCTCGCCTCAGCCTTCCAGAGTGCTAGGATTACAGGCGTGAGCCACTGCGCCTGGCCGGTGTCCGTGCATTTTTTTTAATTGAGGATAGGATACCTGCCCTGGATATGCAAGTCCTTTGCAACTTACATTTTGCAAATATGTTTTCCCATTGCATTCCTTGTGTATTCATTTTTTTTAGCATTATGTTTTGATGAGCAGAAATTTTTAATTTTGAAGTTTAATTTATAAATTTGGGTTTTTTTATGGTTATTACTTTTGTGTCCTATCTATAAAAATCTTTACCTCCCCTTGGTGGTAAAGATATTCCCTGATATAAAGTCTACAAATTTATTTTAGGTCTTTGATTCACATTGGATTAATTTTTGTATATGGTATAAGTAGGAGTCAAGGTTAAATTTTTTTCTATATAGATATCCCGTTTTTCTGCACCAGTTGTTGGTAAGAGTTCCCTTTCCCTATTGAATTGCTTTGGCACTTTTGCCAAAAATCAATAGACCACAAAAGTGTTGGTCTATTTCTGGACGCTGTTTGTTCGTCCTTACGCCAGTACCACACTATAGTTTATAGTAAGTCTTAAATTTAGGTAGTGTAAGTTTTCCCACTTTCTTTTTCAAGATTGCTTGACTATTCTAAGTTCTTTGCATTTCCATATAAGTTTAGAATTAACCTGTCAGTATTGACAAAGAACCTGTAGGCATTTTGGTTAGGAATTTGTTGATATTATTTATCTTGGAGAATATTCTCAGTGTGCTTGAAAAGAATATACACTTTATGTTTGTCGGGTATCATGTTTTGTCAATATCAGTTTAGTCAGGGTGGTTGATGGTGATATTCAGATCTTACATACTTAGTGATTAGTGATATTTTTGTCTGGTTCTATTAATTACTGAAAGTTAAGTATTAAGCTCTCCACTCTAATTGTGGATTTATCTGTTTTTTCCTTTAACTCTGTTGGTTTCTACTTCATTTATTTTGAAGTTGTTATTAGACATACATATGTGTAGTGTTTACGTCTCCCTGGTATATCAGCCCTTTGTAATATTTCCACTTTCCTCTTATCTCTAGTAATGCTTGTTATCTTGTGGTCTCTTTTGTTCTGTGTTCATACCCATCACTCTGACTTTATTTATTGTTTTCATGGAACGTTTTTTTCTGTTCTTTTCCTTTTAACCCATTTGTGTTCATATTTAAAGTGATTATTTAGGCCAGGCGCAGTGGCTCATGCCTGTAATCCCAGTACTTTGGGAGGCCTAGGCGGGAGGATCACTTGAGAACCAGGAGTTCAAGACCAGCCTGAGCAACATAGCGAGACCCTGTCTCTACAAAAAATACAAAAATTAGCCAGGCGTTGTGGCACACGCCTGTAGTCCCAGCTACTTAGGAGGCTGAGGCAGGGAGGGTCACTTGAACCTAGGAGTTTGAGGCTGTAGTGAGCTATGGTGATGCCACTGCACTCTAGTCCATGACAGAGCTAGATCCTGTCTCAAAAAAAAAAGCGATTATCTGACAGACAGCATGTACTTGCAACTTGCTTTTCATCTATGCCTAACTCTGACATTTAATTTGATTAGGTCTTTAATGTTACCTTTAAAAAAAAAAAAAGACGGTTCACATAAATTTTCATGTGACATAAAGTTCACCCTTTTAAAATCTACAAATTTGTGACAAGGTTTTGCAGCCATCACCACTGTCCAATTCCAGATTGTTTCCGTCACCCAAAGAAACCCCGAACCTGTTAGCAGGCACTCTGTCCCCGCTGAGTCCTCTGGCAGCCGCCGACTTCTCTCAGTCACTGTGGATTTGCATTTTCTGGACAGACATTTCATGTAAATGGAATCCAGCAGTGTGGAGCTGTTCATGTCTGACTTCTTCGCTTAGGATAATGTTTTCAAGGTTAATCATGCTGTAGCTTGTATCCATATTCGTTCTTCTGTATGGCCAAATAACATTCATTGTGGCTCTGTAGATTTTGGTGACCCACCCCTCAGCTGATGGACACTCTGCCTCCCGAGCCTCCCTGGCCGGGCGGTGCCTGGGGCTAAATGGTAACTCACACAGCTCGCCGGTAACCTTTCTGCACTTCAAGGGTAGACTCCTATCTGGTTTCTGTCTGCTTTGCTGACTCTCTTGTGCCTTGAAATAGTAATACATTTTAAAAATATTTTGTCCAAATATGAAAATTGTTATCTGTGGGAGGGCTAGTCCAACCAAGCCACTTTGCTCTTACCAGAGCCGGAGCTGCCTTTGTCCTAGTGCAGGCAGCTGGCTGGTGTGACCCCGCCCCTCCCCTGGGGCAGTGTAATTTCCGACTGAAGGAGGCTCTGCCCCGGTACCCTGGGCACCGCTGACATTCTGTCCCTCCTTTTGTAGGCCTCCATGAGGAAGTGGACTATTCTGAGAAATTGAAGTTCAGTGATGACGAAGAGGAGGAAGAAGTTGTGAAGGATGGCAGGCCAAAGTGGTAAGGCTCCCCGTCCCTGCTCCAGCACCGTCCCAGTGTCGCCTGGCACCAGCGCCGTGTGAGCACGTTCATGCCTGTGGTGCTGCTACGTGGTCACCGTGCTGAGTGCATTTCCTAGTTTCCATAGCAACCTCGGAGGGCAGATGTTGTTTCCATTTTGCAGTGGGGACGACAGCTACTGAGGATAGTTGTTGTGGAGTGGAGCCAAGGTTTGTACCAGGCGTGCCTGACTCCTGTGCTCGGTGAACCTCGTAACCATGTGCCAGTGTTTCCTGAGTGTGTTACGCAGCCCACTTCTTCCACGGATGTTCGTGGGTATCAGGCCCCAAAAGGCCTCTGTGGCGGAGCAAATTTGGGAAACCACCCTGGGTTCCACTTCCTTCTTTACGGCAAGATCTTGCAGTTCCTGAACTGTGCTAGAGTGAGTTCGGGAGGTGGGAGCAGCAGTGAGCAGGGCCCGCGCCACATTGCCCAAACTCGCCTGGCCACTTTTCTCTCTTTTTTAGATCACTTCATTGGACTAGTTTTACTCCGTGCCCTTTGGGAAATTGCACTGTATCCTGGTCCTTCAAGTTTTTATTGTAGTAGCAGTAGCATTGGCTGGTACTTTCTAAATACTACCTGTGTTTGCACTTTTGTGAGTGCTAGCAAATGAGAATGCTTTTCCTTACGGCGTTTCCTTTAGGGAGTTGCCCATTTCCTTCACACATGGATTAAAATGTGATTAATGCTTTATATTGTTTAGCTATTCATGCTCTGTTATATTGCAGATTTTTTTTGCCTATTTTCTTGTCAATAAGTGGATGTTTATACAGTCAAGTCTGCGAGTCTATTTTTTGTTATTTCATCTTGCACTTCAAAGCCCCTGCGGTGTCCCTCTCCTGGAAGGAGCTGGCAACAATCTTCCGCTGCTCTTTCTCTGATGATACACAAAACATGAGCTAGTTGAGGCTTCTGTAATTTATTTTCGTGCTTTTTAATTTTATCCAAAGCTTTGGATGTAGCTGAGACATCTACAGGTCAGTTATTGGAACACTAAGCTCGGAAGGAGATGTGCCTAAGGATTTAAATCAAAGGCAGAGACATAAAATCCTACAGGCTTATTGGAGCAGTAGGACACTTTGTTCCTTGTCTCTTTCAGGGAATGTGAATTGAATATTCAGTTGAAAATGGGCCCAGCTTTGTTACCAGCCATGACCAAGGACACCTCACATTCAAAATGCCCAAACTACTTCCTCCCGAAACGAGCTCTTTTTCTGATGTTCTCTGAGCTGATTGATGACACCCAACTCTCAAAAATTCACTACAAGCTTCCAAGTCTTCTTTGACATCTTCTTTATTTCCTCACGCCTGATTGGCTCCTGAAACTTCCTCTGGCTCTGTTCCCTCCTGTTCATTGTCCCTGGGACCACTGGGACCAGCATCCGTCTCTTCTGGACCATCCAGGGGCCTGCCAGTTGATCCCTTTCCTTCCATCGTAACCTCCTATGGCCCGGCCTTCACACTCTGCCGTAGTCATCTTCTAAAAACACAGATCTTCTGATGGGCCAGAAGCTTTCGTGTGGTCTCTGTTTCTCGCAAAGTCAAGTCAGGTTGCTAGCAGTGGTCACCCTTTCTGTCCTCCCCTAATCCACCTTACCTGCCTCGTCTTCCTCCACCTCCACATATGTGGGTGTGCATGGACACACGCAGACACACATGGCAGCACACCCGACCCTCGCTTTTCTCTGATCTTCTGCCGGCTTTGCTGGGCACGTGTAAATGCACACCTGTGTCTTGCCCACATCCGTGCTTCCGCTACAGCATGTTGGGTGAGCTCGGCGCAGACTCCCTTCCTGTCGAGCCTCGCCTAACTCTGCCTTGGGGCTTGTCTTTTCCTTTCCCACGCTGTGTGCTTTGCTTTGCTCCTCTTCCTCTTTCTGTTACGGCACTAGTCAGTGGTCGTCTTCTGTTCTTTTGAGCAGTGTTTACTGAGCACCTTCTGTGCAGAGCACAGGAGGGAGCTGCTGTGTAAGGAGAGGGACACGTGTCTGGAAGTCCTAGTTCAAATCTGTGAGCTCCGCCCTGTGAGAATAGTTCCCTTAACCTCTGAGACTTAGTTACTGACTCTTCAAAATGAGGCGGTAATGAGGACTTTTTTGTAGTCAATGAAATAACAAACGTGGCACATCCTGCCTGGGGCTTTGTGTAAAAGATTGCCTTGATGAATGTTGGTGCTGAATTTTGGAGTTCACACACAAGAGACACGGGGCCTCGATTCTGATGAAGGAAATTGGTATACGAGCAGCTTGACTTTAGAGTTCCCAAAGGCCTCTGATTGGTGAGATCGGACATGCTTGGACTGACTTGGAAAACCTAACAAAGTGCATTTGTTCTAGGAACAGTTGGGACCCCAGAAGGCAGCGGCAGTTGTCGATGAGCTCCGTGGACAGTGCTGACGCCAAACGTACTCAAGAGGAAGGAAAGGACTGGGCGGATGCAGTGGGCATGTCTCGTGTCGTCCGAAAGGTGCCAGAGCCTCAGCCACCTCCCAGGAAGCTTCATGGCTGGGCGTCGGGCCCCGACTACCAGGTACTGTGGGCGGCGAGGGTTCTGCGCCTGGCCGATGAGCTGGGACACACACTCTTTCCAGAGTCATTTGACCAGAGATCCAAGACAAAGACAACAACAATCCTTTAGTTTTCCGTCCTGTGCATTTGTACCTCACCGAGTTCAGTGGCTGGATTTCTGAAAAGCCCTAGGTAGGCATTTCTTTTTTTAATTAAAAAAATTTTGCAATAGCCACGAAGTTATAGAAAAGTTGGGAGTACAATACAAAGAATATTTTTTTCTGAACCGATCAAAGAACAAATTGCTAACCTGATCAGGCCTTCTTACTGCAGAGCACTGTGGTGTCTGTTTTCTGCTAAAGCAGTGGCATTCATTCCATCCAGATAGCCGTGGTCCCACCCAGGAAGTTAGCATTAGCACGTCACTGCCATCTAATCCTCAGACCCCAGCCTACTTTCAGCGTCCTCATGTGAAAGAAGCCAGTTTAGAATCCCACGCTGCCTTTAGTGGTCACGTCCCTTTCTCCTCTTCCAGCTGGGATCACTTCCTCAGCCTTTCCTCTGCTTCCGTGGAGCCCCCACGTTGGGTTTGTCTGGTGCTCGCTCCTGATGAGGCCCACGGTCTGTGTCCTGGAGCGAAGGCTCTCTGGCGTCACACTGACTATTTTCACTGCGTCCCACCCTGCCAGGTGGCCGTGACTCCACCGTGCCTCACTCTGGCGACCTGCATTTTGATCTCTTGATCAGTGTGGTGTCTGGCAAGTTTTATGCTGCGGAGTTATTCTTTCCCCCATTTTAATTGATTAAGAATTTTGTGGAGAGGCAATTTGAGACTGACTATCCCATTTCTGATCAAACTTTGAATATACACATTTGCTTATATCAGTGGGTTATAATCTGTTACTCCCATTATCTGGTTTGAAGCTCAGATCGTCTTTGGTCTGCCCATTGGGAGCCGCTGCAAGCCGGCGTGTGTGCTTTCCCCACGCCTCCCTCCTTTTCCGGAGCATGTGCTTGGTTTCTGACAGGAACCTTTTCCACACTCCTCGTCTTGCCTGAGATCAGCCCTTTCTCCATGGAGTCCTAGTTTCTTTTAGTGAAGGATGATATTTAGAAAACAATATCTGAGCCCCAAGAGTGCTCCTTGCTGTTTGGGCGTCACTGCTCCTGGGTCTTGTCAGCAGACAGAGTTAGGGGATGTATGTGTGTATACATGTGTGTGTGTGTACAAATACATACACGCACATCTATGTTTACATTGAAAACCCTCTGCTCACAGTAACATCTTCAGTTTTGCGGGCTTCCTTGGGCTTCCTTCCAGTTTTCTCCCATGGCATATTTGTTACTGCTTTTTCCAGCATCATCATTCCTAACATTTCCGCTTGTTTGATCCACTCCCGTATGAGACCAGTCTCCCGCCCTTCCACCACCCTGTCTGCCCCGTGCAGCTGCCCTCCCCACCCACTCGGAGGTCACGGTCTCCACTCCAGGTGCTCTGCGTTTTTCTGCTGGGCCATCTCTCCTCATCCAGTTTGGGTTCCGACTCCAGACCAGGCCACACCTCCACGTGTACACCCTCTCACCTTGCCTAGGCTCTGACCCCCACTCCGAGCCACCATGACCTCCGGCACCTCATGTGTAACTTGCTTTGCCATACCTGATGACTCTGGATTGACCTGGTCAGGAGAGGAAGAGCTGGGGAAGGGACAGGCATTATTTTTAATACATTTGATAAAACTTGCCATTTTCAATGCACTTAGCTATTTAAAGGGCTGCTATTCCACATCCTTTTTCTTTTTCCTTTTTTTTTTTTTTTAAGAGGTAGGATCTTGCTCTGTCCCTGAGGCTGGCACAGTCATAGCTCACTGTGGCCTCAAACGCTTGGACTCCTGGGCTTAAGCGATCCTCCTGTCTCAGCCTTCCCAGTAGCTGGGACTACAGGCACGCGCCACCACTCCTGGCTGATTGTTTTGTTCTTTGTAGAGACAGGGTTTCGCTATGTTGCCCAGGCTGACTCTCCGCCTTGGCCTCTTGAAGCGCGGGGATTACAGGCGTGAGCCACTGCACCTGGCCCACGTTTTCTTATAAAATGAAACATCTGGCCGGGCACGGTGGCTCACGCCTATAATCCCAGCACTCTGGGAGGCTGAGGCGGGAGGATAGTTTGAGCTCAGGAGTTTGAGACCAGCCTGAGCAAGAACGAGACCCCGTCTCTACTAAAAATAGAAAGAAATTAGCTGGACAACTAAAATATATAGAAAAAGTTAGCTGGGCATGGTGGCACATGCCTGTAGACCCCAGCTACTTGGGAGGCTGAGGCAGGAGGATCGCTTGAGCCCAGGAGTTTGAGGTTGCTGTGAGCTAGGCTGATGCCACGGCCCTCTAGCCCGGGCAACAGAGTGAGACTCTGTCTCCAAAAAAAAATGAAATGTCCTTATTGTCAGTCTTATTGAGTACCTATTACGTGCCAGGCACTGCTATGTACAGGGAACACAAAAGTGAAACAAAATAGACATAGTGTCATTCCTTGGAAATTATTCTGCAATTAATCTAAATTTTCATTCATGTATTAGGGTTGCTCAGTATTCAAAAGAAGGTTTCACTTCAGTTTACTCATAACAACACTGTAAATTAACTGAATAAAGTCAACAAATTTCTGAAAATATTGTCTCAGTTCTAATCTTTTGCAGAACATTTAGTTTGTAAAATGATAGCTAGTCTTAGGGCATTTTAGATTTCTTTCTTTTTTTTAATTTTTTTTAAGAGACCGGGTGTCACTCTTGCTCAGGCTGGTCTCTAACTCCTGAGCTTAAGTGATCCTCCTGCCTCGGCCTCCCAGAGTGCTGGGATGACAGGCGTGCACCACCACGCCCGGCCTCTTAGGGCAGTTTAGAAAAGTGTGTCAAGGGCAGTTTACATATAACCTTTGAGTGTGCTACTTCACTTCCAGGAAATTATCTGATTAAGTTAGTAAGGGCTGAGCATGAAGTCTCATCTGCAATGGTGTGTTAAATACCAGGGGATAAGGTAGATTATGGTACAGGTCGTGAAATGACCATTATAAAACACATGAACATTCAGGATCAGTGGCAAAGTGAAAGAACAGGGCGCAGTTTTGTCCCGCTTATATTATATAAACTGTACCTTTATGATTCTAAATTGGAAGTTTATATCTTATGGTAACAGTAATTGTGGATTATGAGAAGTTAATTTTCAGGAAAAAACTCCTTGACTACAGTAAATGTGTTGCCTTTTTCTTTTACTGAGGTATAATTAACCTACAAGAAAAGGCATAGATTTTGATTTGTTTCTGTTTAATGATTTTTGACAATCGTATACGTCTGTGTAACTACCATTCAAAACAGAAAATCCTGTTTTCTGGATAGTCAAATCTCATGGACTTGCGTGGCTGGGTTCAAGCAGCACTTGCCGCCGTTGGTGCTGGCGTGTGTTCTGCCCGCAGCTGTACTTCCCGGGGACCAGCGTGGGGTCTCCCCAGCACCGCGTGTTTTCACACTGCATCACAGGGCCCTGGTTGGTAGTAACTGGCAACCAACAGGAAACTCAGGAATGGATAAATATCCAAAAGAGGTGTCTTTAGACATTTTTCGTTTGAAGCTGTTTGTCTAACAGTGACTTTCATTCTCTTGTGGCTTTTAGTAGCCAGGGGTTTTGTGTGTCCACGGGGGCAGCAGTAGCTATTTTGTGACTGAGGAGCAATGACTGGGCTCCTACTCCTGTTCATTAGCCACGGAGGCCTCATTTCTGTGCCATCAGCAGTGGTGAGGGCGTCCACTTCCTGACATTCCCCATGTCAGTTGTGCTATTGAGGGCTTGGTGAACATCACTTCGTTTCACCTTCACAATCCCAAGGGCTTCGTTGTTATCCCTATTTTACAAACAAGGACAGAGGTGTAGCAAGTTGGCACTTGCCCATACCTCATTCCAGGTGTAGTAAAGGGCAAAGCGAGATGCAAACCCACGCCTACCTGTCGCACACATGTGGAAGGTGCTTGAGGACCCTGGGCTGGGGAACTGATCCCAGAGCAGGAGTGGCCCTGTGTCCTGGGCCTGTGACACCGTCTTAGCACAGACTTTGTTCTCTTGGCAGAAGCCCTCAATGGGCAGCGTGTTCCGGCAGCAGTCCATCGAGGACAAGGAGGACAAGCCACCCCCGCGGCAGAAGTTCATCCAGTCAGAGATGTCCGAGGCAGTGGAACGAGCCCGAAAGCGCCGGGAAGAAGAGGAGCGCCGAGCCCGGGAAGAGAGGCTGGCCGCCTGCGCCGCCAAACTCAAGCAGCTGGACCAGAAGTGCAAGCAGGCCCGGAAGGCGGGTGAGGCCCGCAAGCAGGCAGAGAAGGAAGTGCCCCGATCTCCAGGCACCGAGAAGGCACCCCCACAGGAAAACGGCCCTGCTGTCCACAAAGGTAGGAGGAGGACCCTTTTTCCTCCAGCTGGGAGCTCTGGGGTGTCGCCATCAGTTTGTTATTTGTGCTGTATTTACTTCCTCTGTAAAATGGGGTGCCTGGTGCACACCTGCCAGCGTGAGGGACACGCAGCACGCCCCATGGCGTCTAGCACATAGGAGGTGTGTACGTGGTGACTGCTCATCATTGTCACCGATACTGTCACTACCACTGGCTCAGCCAGACGCAAGTGCTAGAGGACCTTAACACATTAATTGCCGAGCGAGTTGTATTTAACTCATGCTAGCTGTGAGCCCAGGGCCTTGTGAAGTGTATATAACTCACACGTCTCTTCACCTGGGAGCTGCGTGAACTATTTTTCAAGTTGCATATAACTCACACACAGAAAATCATAAAAAGTAACAGATTGTTCATTAAATGAGAAAGGATCATTTTCTTTTTGAAGTTTTTATTCTATTTTTGTAATAGAACACCAGGGCCCCAGGGGGAAAAATTTTTTTCTACTGTGGCAGTCGATGTGTTAATAAAACCACAGGATCCTGTGAGCAGCAGTGTATAATGGAGAGTGTCTCTTGTAGCTGTTTTAAAGAGTATGATTGTCTGTATTCTTTATAATTTTCTTAAATCAATTCACGTAAACTGTTGTTAGGAGACAAGAGCCGATGTTCGTTTTGGTCCCTACGGGCTTCTCAGGTGGGGTCTGATTGGTGACTTGGTGGGCATAGTGTCCTCTGGCCAAGGAACTCAAAGAAATGGGCAGTTTCCTTCTGACCTCCTCTCATTAAAGTCTGAGTGAAGGTTGTGCCAGTCTCATGGCACTCGTCGGGGTGGAGTAATGGAGTTGTGTTGAGCATTTTTCACTTGCCAGGCACTGTTTTAAGTACATTGCGTGAATGTAATTCTCACAAAAGCCCTATGTGGTTGTTATCCTTGTTTGCAGATGAAGAAATGAGCAAGGAGAGGCTGAAAAATGTGCCCAGGTCACACAGCCTTTGGATATGTTGAATTCTGTGAGATGATGGAGGTGGCTGTCATGGGGTTCCTGGCTGTCCTCTAATGTACCAGCCCCTTTTTATTTTTAGAGACAGGGTCTCTGTCGCCCAGGCTGGAGTGCAGTGGCGCAATAACAGCTCACTGCAACCTTGAACTCCTGGCCTCAAGCAATCCTCCTGCCTCGGCCTCTCAAAGTGCCGGGATTACAAGTGTGAGCCACTGTACCCAGCCTGTCCTTCCTTTTTAATAAAACCTCTTTCACCTGGAATCAGACCCCAGCTCTGCCATTGACCGTGTGACCGTGAGCAGTCGCCCAGCCTCTTCCCCCTTAGTTTCCTCACCTCTAACGTGGCAGCAGGCGAATCCTCCTCACAGTGCGTTGTGGGGGATCCTGAGCTCATGCATGTGGCCCCTTTGGCCCAGTGCCAGGTTCAGGGATATGGATGGTCTGGGTGTGGAATGGAAGTGCCAACAGAAGGCACTTGCTGGTAAACACGGGTGGGCTGAGCTGCTGAGAGCTCACCGTGCTGTTTCTTGGCTGCTTCTCTAGGCTCCCCAGAATTCCCTGCCCAGGAAGCCCCCACCACGTTCCCTGAAGAGGCACCCACAGTGTCCCCGGCTGTGGCTCAGAGCACCAGCAGTGAGGAAGAGGCCAGGGAGGCTGGGTCCCCGGCACAGGAGTTGAGCAAGTATCAGAAGTCACTTCCTCCCCGATTCCAGCGCCAGCAGCAGCAGCAGCAGGTAAACAGATCAGATGTTAGGTGGTTGTTATAAACAGACCTGACTACTGAGCAGACACTGCCTCTCCCCCTTCCCCATGCCCACCTTCAGTTAAAAACAAAATCACCCTCTTATATCCCAGCAAACAGCGGGGATGTCAGGAATTGCACCCCAAAGCTTGTGACTTTGGTAAATCAACCCCCAGCCATTACTTATTTCTCCGCGTGATGAGGGCCTCGTGAGTGAATACAGCCCATGCTGTGGGTTATTGGTCTTGCTTTCTAGCATGGTGAGGAAAAGAGTTCCTGGTGTGTGCATCGAGTTCCATTTTGTTTAGCTTGAAGAGCGGTTTTTTCCATTTCAGCGGGACACTTTGGACACTGCATATAGTGACAGTGGGCCCTGTGCTGGGCCTATGAGCTGTTTCACGAGCTGTCGGAGGCATGTCAGCTTTGGGTTAGGGACAGAGGCTTGAGTTCCCGTCCTCACAGTGCTGCCTAACCGTGCGGTGTGGCCAGGTCGGCTGTGCTCCTCCAGCCCATGTTTCTTCGTGGACCTGGAAGAGTGGGCGCCTGCCTGTCAGCGTGGTGGCGACTCCTGTAAACCGATTATCAGTGTAATCGTTAATGGTGTTTTATAAACTTTAAAAGAGCCCTGCTTTTTGCCCAGAGGAAGAGCATGTGGTTAATGGTTGTAACCATACCAATCTTTCCTGGTCCTGTGAAGAACGAAAGGAGTCCCTACTGATTAATAGTGCACTGTGGTGGGAAACTGAGATATTAATAAATAGACTTAGCGCATGCCCAGCGGCAAGGTGTGTAATAAGTTATTAATATTAACTGAAAATGTTTCAAAATATGTGTGCCTGGAGAAACAAACCAAGGTCTTAAGGCTTCTTCCAGTATCTCATTTAATTTCCTTTAAAATTTTTGGCACAGCCTCTCTTCTTCCCTAGTCTCCTAGGAACATTCCAGGGGCTCCTTAATTATGTTTTTATAGCATTGTGGTATAAGTGAGCACTGCACAGTTACTTGTGTTGTTGAAGTAGAATTTCTGATTAGGGAGATCCCTGGAATTACTTGTGTCAGACACAGCAGTGACAGCTGCTCTAGGTAATTCCTTGTAGGGGCTGGGGAGGCAGTGGTGGGTAAATCGTTCCTGGAAAATGGAAAGGTGTCTGCAAGCAGCAGGGCAGCCTGTCTGATCAGATTCCCTGGAGACCTGAGGTCTAGACAGAAGGAGAAGCTTTTGGGTAGAGGCTGTAGGCTTCTGTGTGGCTGGAGAGTTAGTGACTCTAGTATCCTGACAGATGATGTCTGTTTATTGAGTGCTCCCAAAAGGTGCTGGGGGCAAGGATGCCTCAGTGAGCTAGGCACACAGTCTCTTGGGACTCAGTGAGGGATACCAACATCAAAATAGAGTAAATGGTTGTGAGTGCCATAGAGGAGAAATGGCAGTTCCATGGGAGCAGAGAACAGGGTCTCATTATGATGGGCTTCCTAGAGGAAGTCTTGTGTTGTGTTTTTAGAGACAGGGTCTTGTTCTCTTGCCCAGGCTGGACTGCAGTGACATGATCACAGTTCACTGCAACCTCAAACTCCTAGGTTCAAGTGGTCCCCCCTCCTCAGCCTTCCTAGTAGCTGGGACTACAGGTGCATGCCACCATGCCCAGGTGATTTTTGTATTTTTTGTAGAGATGGATCTCACTATATTACGCAGGTTGGTCTCAACCTCCTGGCCTCAAGTGATCCTCCTGCCTCGGCCTCCCAAAGTGCTGAGATTATAGGCACGAGCCACTATACCTGGCCGGGAAGTGTTTTTTAAGCTGGATACCTGGGTTTAGGGGTGCAGGGAAGAAGAGCCTAGCAGACAGTGGGCCCAGCATGTCACCATGGCCTGAAGCGGGCAGGCAGAGACATGGAGCAGAGAGCGGAGGGCAGTCACTGGAGTCACAGCTGGAGATGCAGATCAAGCAAGGTCTCGCAGGAGCCTGTAGGTTCCGTGTAGCCTGGTTGGATTTGGGCTGGCAGGCAGAGAGCAGTGGGGAACCACCGAAGGCTCCGAAGCCAGGGGTGGCTGTGTGGAAAGATCACCCTAGTTGAGTGCAGAGAATGGATTGAAGAGGCCAGGTGGGAGGAGGGAAAGGAGGATGACCGTACTCAGACGATGGCTCTCTAGGCAAGAAGAGAAGTGGCCAGCATCTAGAGGTTCCATGGGAAGGGTGCGGGTGCTGGTCGTTTGGTCAGTTCCAGGAGTGTTTAATCCAAATGAAAGCTGAGCCTGTCTTATGTAGCACTGGTGCGTTAGGCTCCTGTCATGATGGCATGACTGTCCACCGGCCCTGGAGAGGGCTCCCAGTCTGAGCTGTGATACTCGGGTCTGCCCTCTGAGCAGCTACATCTCTTTCCTCTTTGGTCTTCTGTTCTGGGTGGGCTTCTGTGCCATCTGCTGGAAAGTGTCTCTGCCCATCCTGCACCTGCCTAACCGGGTCTCTCTCCACCTGGGCAGGAGCAGCTGTACAAGATGCAGCACTGGCAGCCGGTGTACCCTCCACCTTCCCACCCCCAGCGCACCTTCTACCCACACCATCCGCAGATGCTGGGCTTCGACCCCAGGTGGATGATGATGCCCTCCTACATGGACCCCCGGCTCACACCCACACGGACCCCCGTGGACTTCTACCCCTCCGCCCTCCACCCTTCAGGTAAGCACCAGGGTGGCTAGTGGTCCATTCCTGGAGTGTGTGGACTCAGGATAGTGTGGTGGTTAGGGTGTCACCGTGAGAGTTAGTCACACCCACCTGGATTCTAGTCTGGCCTCTTGGTCAAGTCACACAACTGTTCTGAGTTCAGTGTTCTCGTTTGCAAAGTGAAGGTACAATAATAGTTGATAAAGAATTGTTGGGAAGAGTAGTAAGATCCTGCATTGTAAATTGCTTTAATTAATTTTAGATTTCTGCCATGTCTTTTTGTCTCTCTTCCCATTCCTAATGTTTTATCTTTTCTCTCTTTTTTCCTTGATTAGTCTCTCCCAAGTTTTGTCTAATGCATTTTTTAGAATTAGTTTTTGGGTTTCTTCATTCCTCTATGTTATTTGGGTTCAATAATTTCTGCCTTTTTTTTCTCATTGCCTCTGAAATTATTGTTCTTTTTCTAATCAATAGTATTAGAGGCTTACTGCATGAATTTCTGGCTTTTTAAGGTTATCTTTATGGTGTTAATTTTTAATGTAGCTGCCTGTGACCAGATAATATTGTCTGTGTTTAAGACCTGGGGTTCAGCAAACTTTCTATAAATGGCAAGTTAGTAAAACATTTTGGGCTTTTATCAACTAACTATTCAATTTTGCTGTTGTAAGACAAGAAGTACTATAGACAATAGTCAATGAATGAGCATCGTGGTTTTCCAGTAAAGCATAATGTATAAAAGCTGGTGGCAGGCTGAGTTTTCCTGAAGAGCTGTAGCCTGCTGACCCATCCTGATCTAGGTCACATGACACTTGTTGAGATTTTCTTTGTAAGCTGTTACATGATCATTGTTTTTTTTAAACATTCCGTGATTGCCTGAAGGGAATTCTCCATCAGAAGTAGTGTATTAAATTGACCTTTCTAATTGTGTTTTGCAAATATCTGTATCAAGTTTTTATCCCCTTGATCAATTACTAAGAGGTGTGTTGAAATCTCCCACTATGATTGTGGATTTGTTAAATCTTCCCCTGTAAGGCTGCCAATTTTTGCTTTGTCTATCTGGAGGCCTACAGGCGTGAAATTACATCTTGTTCTTCTGTTTTTCTGTAGCAGTTAATAGTGCTTTCTGTCTCTGTCTTTACTATCTACTTTGTCTGACAGCAATATAATTATTTTCTTGCTTTTTTTTTTTTTTTCAGAGATAGGGTCTTTGTCACCCAGGCTAGAGTGCAGTGGCACGATCGTAGCGTATCATAACCTTTAACTCCCGGGCTCAGGCAATCCTGTCGCCTCAGCCTCTTGAGCAGCTGGGACTATAAGTACCCACTACCAAGCCCAGCTAATTGAAAAATATTTTTTGTAGAGATGAGGTCTCGATATGTTGCCCAGGGAGGTCTTGAATTCCTGGGCTTAAGTGATCCTCCTGCCTTGGTCTCCCAAAGTACTGAGATGACCGGTTCCAGTTTTCTTTTAATTAGGGTTTATTTGATATCTTTGTTTCAACCTTTTGCTGTGACTCTCTCTCAGCTCTTATTTCTGGGGAGCGAGTGTATCTTTGCATCCACAAGATGTATATGGTTTTGCCCAGTATGAAAATCTATGACTTTTAATTGCCAAAGTTGGTCCCTTTAGATTTATTGAGATTAGTATATTTAGATTTTCCCACCGTCCTATTTTATGTATTCTGTTCATTTTTCTTTCTGTATGCCTTTCTTTTTATTTCCTGCCTTTTTTGGATTAAGTTTTGCTATTCTTTTTGTTTGTTTTTTCCCTTTTACGTTCTATTACTAGATGTTAGTGGTTACTTTGAAATTGCAGCGTGGACCCTTGACTCAGCAAAGGCTCATCAGTATCGTTGCCCTTCACCTAAACTCTCATTGTCTCCACCATCAGGCTTACTCGTGATTTTTGCCTAGAATTTCGGTTCTTCCTTGTTTTTATGCCCACCAAATAGTGATTATTATATTTGTGTTTTATCTAGTCTGTGCTTATTCAGATTTGCCTGTATATTTACCAGTTTTTTTCCTATCTTTTTTTCCTTCCATCTGGGTTGAGTTTATTTCTCTATAAAGTACATTCTTCAGGTCTTCAGTAAAGTTTTTGGCAATAGATTATCTTTGTCTGAAAAAGTCTTTATTTCACCCTTCGGCATGATAGCGCAGCCGAGTATAGAATTCTAGGCTGGCAGTTACCATCTTTCAGTGCTGTGAAGGTGGCAATCCATTTTCTTCTGGCTCCTGTTGCTGCTTTTAAGATCTTTTTCCCTGGCTGCTTTTAAGATCTTCTCTTTGTCTCTGGTGTCCTGGAGTTCTGTGTCAATGTGTTACGTCTGTTTCACTCTGCTTAATACTCACTGTGCTAGAATCGAAAGAGGTATGTCTTTAATTACTTCTGGACACTTTTCATCTGATTATCACTTCAAATATTACCTCTTCCTCATTCTTTTTGCCCTTCTTTCTAAGACTTCCACTAGGTTTATTTTGCACCTTCTTGTTTTGTCTTCCAAGTGTCTTAAATGAGGAAGAACATATGAAGGAGAGGTTACCTCTGTGTTGCCGCCAGGAAACTGCCTCAGAACTATTTTCTAGTTAGTTCTCGCCCCAGCTTTATCTAATCTGCTTTCTTACTGTCCCAAATAGGCTTTAATTTCAGTGATTATGTATTTATTACTAGAGTTGATTTCTAAAATCTGTTAATTTTTTTGTTTATATTTTTCTTTTGTTTTTAATTCTTTCTTTTATGCTTTTAATCATTTTATACATAATTTTCTAGTGTTTAACAAATTATTCTGCTACCTCAAGTCCTGGGGGCTCACTGTGAACTCATGGTGGGTTACTCTCCACACGTGCTCTGGCAGTTGGGATGGCAGGTTCAGTCCCTACAGAGTTTTATCTGTGGGGACCCAGTATGGTTTGGGTTGAAGGTCTGTCCTTCCAATCTGGTTTTCTGTTTTCTTCTGCCAGCCTAGAATCACCTATCATGTTTACTTGGGAGGCTTCTGGACCATTGTGGGAGGTAGAAATCTGAACTCCCCCTACCCTAAGCCTCATGAAAGCAATCATATGGCTTTTGGATTTGGGGCCGGGGGCGTGGGTCACCATTTTTTCCCTGCCCTGGCCCAAGCCAAGACAGACTTCTAGTCAGTTCCTAGTACTAAAGAGCGTATATTTGTCCACTGTGCTTTTTGCGGTCATAGCCCTTTGAGGGTCTTTATTTTCAGCAGTGTCTGAGTTGCAACTCTCTGCCCTGTACAGAAAGGCCTTATCCCCTGTGCTGGGAGGGTGTTGAAGGCCAGGCCCAAAGGTTTTCTAAGACTGACAAATGTGCTTCCCTCACTTTTCTCCAGGGAAGTTAGGATAGTATCTGAGAATTGAGATTGGACTTCACAGGTCTTTGGACAATTCAGATTGCATGCACGTGTGCTTTCAAAGGTTCTCTGATCAGAAAAGATTGTGAACCCCGTGATGTTTAAGTGGGCAGGGTGCTGTATGCATGTGATAGTTGGGGTGACTGGTCTGCTCTGAGCCTTTGACCCTGAGGTCGGGCAGGGCTCTCTCCATGAGATGACGGAGATCAGCCTTTGCCTTCCCCAGGACTGATGAAACCCATGGCGCCCCAAGACCCTCTCAGTGGGACTGGCTGTCGCTCTGAGGATCAGAACTGTGTGCCCCCACTCCAAGAGAGAAAGGTGACCACCATGGATCCGGCCCCCGTGTGGAGCCCAGAGGGCTACATGGCCTTGCAGAACAAGGGCTACTCACTTCCCCACCCGAAGTCGAGTGACACCTTGGCTATGGACCTGCGCGTCAGGTAAGATGAATCTTGGTGCTTCTGCCTTGCCGCTGGAGGGAGACTCTGGGTCCTGACTGAGAGGGCCCTGGGAAGAGGCACTGCCCGGAGGCGGGCTCCTCTGAAGGGGCGCTCGCGCCCTCTGGGAAGGAGAGTGTGAAGATTGCTTGACTGCTTTGTGCGAAAGGCTCTTCGCTGATGGTGGGACTTGAGGAGGAGGAGAAATCCTGGGGTCTCTTGGCCTCGGGTGCATGGCGAGTGGGTGGGGGCCTCACGGGGCAGATGAGGTCGAGAGTGGGTCTTGGCTCATTCCTGTTAAGTAAGCAAAGGTAGCCCTGCCATCTGGTGCCCCGACGCTTCACGGACGCCCAGGCTCCAGCTTGTTCTTTGAACCAGAGGATTGCCCAGCTGCTGTCCCCAGGGTGGCACGCCGCACCCACCCGTGGCCACTACATTCTTCATTCTCTCGGACTCCAGGGGCCACCGACCAATCCATGGCCAAGCCGCTCTGAGACGTGTTTAAAGATAGCGCAAATGTTGGTGCTTGTGTTTTTTTTTTTCTTTCTTTTTTAAAAAAATTTTTTTCTTTTTTAAAACTAAGCTCTGTGTTCAGCATGGAAACCAGGAACCAGGCTCCAATCACATTGACTGATTTTTCTGGTTCCTTTTCAGGAATGAAAGCTCTTACTCTGCCTCACCCGGAAGGTCCGGGGGCATAGGTGCCCAGCGCGATCTCTTTGAGGAGAGAGGGGAGGAGTACTTGAGTGCTTTTGACAAGAAGGCCCAAGCAGACTTTGACAGCTGTATCTCTTCTCAAAGAATAGGCCAGGAGCTTTTGTTTCTACCCCAAGAAAATGTTCAGGAAGCAGGTGCTCCTGGGGGTCACACCCAGAACCTCAGGTGTTCCCCATTGGAGCCTGACTTTGTCCCAGATGAGAAAAAGCCGGAGTATGGCAGTTGGGACATTAGCCACCAGCCAAAGGCCGCTGACACAGCCCACAGTGTCGAGCAGGAAGCGCCCCAGGAGGGGCCGTCCTTCAACATCTCCTCCTGGGAGAAGGATGGGAGCCCCAGCAAGCAGCCATCCTCGGAGCCCGAGTGGACGCCCGAGTCCCGGAGCTCCGGCAGCCAGCAGCAGGAGCAGACGGGCAGGACGCGGAGGTCGGGGCCCATCAAGAAACCGGTCCTGAAAGCCCTCAAGGTAGAAGATAAGGAGAAGGAGCTGGAGAAGGTGAAGCAGGAACTCGGGGAGGAGCGGCTGGCCAAGGAGAAGGAGCAGGTTCGCCCGGCGGAGAAGGATGAGGATGAAGAGAATGACCCCACCCTGGCCAACTCCTCCCCCTCTGCCTTGGAGGACAAGGGTCCCGCCCACGCTGCTTTTGGCCGTGAGGCCGACAAGTTTGAGGAGGACGAGAAGCCTGACAAGTCCTGGGAAACCAGACCTTCGCGAGAGTCCAGTGACATTCCCCCAACAAAGAGAAATAACTGGATCTTCATTGACGAGGAGCAAGCCTTTGGGGTCAGAGGGCAGGCCCGGGGCCGGGGCCGCGGTTTCAGAGAGTTCACTTTTCGCGGCCGGCCTGCTGGTGGCAACGGAAGCAGCCTCTGTGGTGGGGGGGTCCTCGGGGCACGCGGCATCTACAGCAGCAGCCAGCGGAGCGGCCGGGGCCGCGGCCTGCGCGAGTTTGCCCAGCCGGAAGACTGCCCCCGGGCCAAGCCCCGGCGGAGGATCGCCAGCGAGACCCACAGCGAGGGCTCCGAGTACGAAGAGCTTCCCAAGCGGCGCCGGCAGAGAGGCTCCGAGAACGGGAACGAGGGCGCGCTCCTGGAGAGGGAGGAGAGCGCCTTGAAGCAAGGTGACTACAGAGACTCCTGGCGGTCCAACAAGATGTACTCCGAGGACCATAACTGTCTGGATGCTAAGAGCCGAGGCCCTCGGGCCTTTGGGCGAGCTCTCCCTCCCCGGCTGAGCAATTGCGGCTATGGGCGGAGAACCTTCGTCTCCAGAGAGTCACCCCACCGGCAGAGCAAGAGTCCAGGCAGCTCCTGGCAGGAGTATGGCGCCTCAGACACGTGCGGGTCCCGGCGATCCGCAGACAGAGACTATATCCCTGATTCCTACAGACACTCCGACTCGTTTGGCAGCAGGAGCTTTGAGGACAGCCGCTTGGAGGATAAGAGGTCCTTCTTCCCAGATGACCACGTGGCAGATTCTGAAAATGCAGAAAACCGGCCCTTCAGGAGAAGGCGCCCTCCGCGCCAAGACAAGCCCCCTCGATTCAGGCGCCTCCGGCAAGAGCGTGAGTCACTGGGCCTGTGGGGCCCGGAGGAGGAGCCCCACCTGCTGGCGGGTCAGTGGCCGGGCAGGTCCAAACTCTGTCCTGGGGACAAGAGCAGCGCAGTGGGTCGCAGGTCCCCCGAGCTCTCCTACCAGAACTCCTCTGATCACGCCAACGAAGAGTGGGAGACGGCCTCCGAGAGCAGTGACTTCAGCGAGCGGCGGGAGCGACGAGAAGGCCACGGGGCCGAGCCCGACTCCCAGGCGGACGGCGGCCTGTCCGGGGCCAGTCTGGGTGAGAAGAAGGAGCTGGCCAAGAGGAGCTTCTCCGGTCAGAGACCCCTGGCCGACAGACAGAGCCGAAGGCTGGAGCCGGGAGGGTTTGGGGAGAAGTCGATTAGGCCAGGTGGTGGTGACACTTCCCCCCGTTATGAGAACCAACAGAATGGGACGCCTTTGAAAGCCAAAAGGTAACACCAGAACACCATCCCAGGCCCTTTTTGTTGTCGTCCTGTTGTTTAGCAGCACTGAATTCATGCATGCATGCCTGCTGTGGGTCAGGTGCTCCGTGGGGGCGCCTGCCCCCAAGGCCATTGTGTGTGAGTGTCCCCATCACTCGCACCTGCATTGCTTGTCTGCTTCTCTTGTGGTGGTGTTGTCGTGGCTTGAAAAAGTTAAAGCTAGACATCCCCTTTACCCCCATAGTTCTCTTGTGGCAGCTGTCCTGGCACCTGGCCTCCATAAATGTCCTTGAAACCTGTGCAGGGGCTACTGCCCAGAGGGGCATTGTCTGTGCATGGACCTGGCAAGGCACTGGTCAGTCCCCAAGACCCTGCTACGGAGCTGCTGCCAGGCAGCGGCCTAGGGGGCCCTGCTGGCCTTCTGCCTGTGCGGTGGCGACTCTTCCCAAGTGGCTGTCCTTCTCCACAGTGAAGAGATGTAGCACTGCTGCAGGGGTTGCCACCTTGGCACCGCAGGAGCCCAGCAGGTGCAAAGGGAAGTGGGCTGCCCGAGGCCTGTGAGTGTCTCTCCTCTGGAACTAGAGGCTTCTGGGAGGACAGTCTGTGCTCAATGGCAGCCCACTGCCCACAGGCTGCCCTGTGTTGGGGAAGGGGTTGCTTGTGCAAGGTTTACCGAGTGCCCGTAGTTCACGTCTCAGACAGTGGGATGCAAGGTGTGTGGACGCCTTCCCTGCCCTCAGAGCATACTGGGAAGATTGCTTTGCATCTCCCATCCTCCTTAGAATTCAAGGCACAGACACCTGGGGTGCTCCTGCCCCCAAAAAAGGAGCCACAGGAAAATGCTGATTGTTTTAGGTGTCGGTCTGGCCTAGCTTTCCAGGACCCAGGTGCCAAGACTTGGCTTTGCTTCTGATTTCTGCTCTGAGAGCGTGGGCCGGCCTGGGCCCCTTGCTGGTCCAAGTCTCCTGGATGAGAACAGAAAGGTCAGCAGCTCTGTTCTGAGCATGTCCCATTTCTCTCCCTGCTGCGGTCTGCCGAGTTCGGCCTGCAGCGGGGAAGAACAGAAGTGCCAAGCCCTGGGAAGGGGCTGGTCAAAGAGCCACCTTCCTCAGAGTGGGTAGAGCTCCGAGCCAGCAGGGATGGGATGCGGGCATTGCATGTGGTGTTTGCACAGACACAGACGCCGCTGCCAAGGGGTCAGCAAAGGGAAGTGGACCTAGGTCAGGGTGCTGTTTGTGTGCGGGCCGTGTGCACATGCGAGTTTCCCTTCTCTCCCCTTCACCAGCCTTTGGTTGTTTCTCAGTTAACAGGACCCTTTTTCCGCTGTAGGTCCCCAGAAGAGGCCTTGCCTGGAGGTCTCAGTGGCTGCAGCAGTGGGAGTGGCCACTCACCCTACCCCCTGGAGCGGGCAGCCCATGCCAACACTGACCTTCCCGAGGCCTCCACTAAGAAGGCGGAGAAAGAGGCCAAGCTGGCTGCTCAGAGGGCAGGCGAACAGGGAGAGACCATGAAACAGTTTGACCTGAACTATGGAAGTGAGTCTGGTCCCGCTCCCAGCTTTAGAGGGAAGAAGAACTAGGCAGAACCGAGGGCCACGGCGGGTGGGGGCTGCTGTGTTTGCTGCGTCACTGAATCTGTCAGCTCCTATAACTGCAGGGCAGGTGCTGCGCTAAGTTCTGGGGCTGCAGTGTTGGGCCAAACAGATAAGATCCTGCCTTCATGTTGCTCACAGCCTGTTGAATCCCTAGGACACCCTGCGACTTTCCAGTTTTAAAGAGGGGAGGCCCGAGGCCCAGAGAGGTTCAGTAGCAGGTCCAAGGTCACAGAGCTGGCTTGGAGCAGAGTTGGGATTTAAGTGTGCCCTTCTCCAAAACTGTTTTCTTAATTGTAGTGCTACTCAGGCCTCTTTGGTTTGAGATCAAGAGGGGGCCTGAGAAAGGTGCAGAGATCATGTCCAGATTTCCATGGGCCCTGGCGAATACGCCACAGCTTTTTGGCAGTGTCAAGCCAGGCACTGCCTTGCCTCTTGAGCTGAGCCTGTCCTTAGCTGTCAGGTGCCTATTGGGTTGGGTTATTCTTGCCTTCTGATGAATGGAAACTCTGTCGCTTCTCATGAAATCTTGGTTCAGATGCCATCATTGAAAATTGTGGGTCTAGCCCTGGAGAGGAGAGCGAGGTGGGCTCTATGGTGGGCGAAGGTTTCATTGAAGTCCTGACCAAGAAGCAACGCCGCCTGCTGGAGGAGGAGAGAAGGAAGAAGGAGCAAGCCGTGCAGGTGAGCGGGGGAGGGCAGGCCTGCAGGCGCCCAAGAAGCCAGGGCCGAAGGGTAAGAGAGTCTGAGTGAAGCTCACGGAAGCTGGGAGGAAGAAAGGAGTATTTATTAAGCATGCAGTATCTCGTGGTGCCTGCCCTCACCATAGCCCTGTGGGAGTAGGTGATGGTATCGCTATTCTGCAGAGGAAGAAATTGAGTCTCAAAGAGAGTGACTTGTCCTCAGGTGATAACAGCTGAGATGTGGCCAAGCCAGATGCAGACCTTCCCCAGCCTCCCAAGTCCACCCCCCAGCACTGTGCTCCAGCCTAAGTGTAACACGATTCGTCCCCTGGGAGTCTGGGGGTCACTCAGGTCATGAACGCTGTGGTACAGGGGGCTCAGGGCTGGACACACACACAATCACAGTCCACCCGTCCGGCAGCCCTTCCCTGGGGTTGGGTTTGCCTGGCATTGCAGTGCACTCTAGTTGAGGTCCTGGGAGTCATGAGTTCCAAGCATCTCTGGAGCAATTTTGGGTGGTGTGATTTTGACACCTGAGATACTTGTCCTGGGGAGAATTTGTCAGCCTTCATGCCTCGGGCTAGACTATCACTTTTTTCCTCCCCGTAGGTGCCTGTCAAAGGTCGAGGCCTTTCCTCCCGTATTCCTCCTCGATTTGCGAAAAAGCAAAACAACTTGTGCTTCGAACAAGGTGACGTGACCGTGCCCGGCAACAGCCTTGGCACTGAGATCTGGGAGAGCAGCAGCCAAGGTAGGGGCAGCGCGTCAGGTCTCAGCCCGTGGCCCAAGGTCGCCTCACAGACCGGGATCTCCTCCTGGGGGCATTGTGCTGTCTGAGCGATACGTATAGGGGGAGCCTTGGCTGTGTCCTGGGCTCCCCTGCTGAGCCAGAGTGTCGAGTGTCCTCAGCACTGTTTGCTTGTCATGTCATGATCTGGGAAAGGACAGCCCCGTGACCCAGGATCACTCGGGGAATGGGTTCCACTTTCTTTGCCCACATCAGTCATCCTCGTTTATCTTATGGAAGAGTAACAAATGACTGATGGGGAGACCAGCAAGAGCTCAGAAGCTCTTTTAGCTGTGGTATTCCCTTCCCTGGTCCTGGAGGAAAGTTCTGTGAGCTCCTCCCCAAACATTCTTGGGAAGGCAAACCTGAGTAAGGCATACCCTACCTTTTGGAAAAAATTGTTTTTCCCTGAACAGTATTTTTCTCAATTTTATATCCAGTGCTATTTTTTTTTGGAAACTTTTCGTTTGAATATGTAAAACCATCTCGAATGCCTGCTTTGGGCAGGGCCCTGCATATGAACCCTGAGGGTGCATAGACATAAAACAAGGGTATTGGCAGTTCTCAGGGGAGCTTGGAGAGACATCTGTTTCCAGCTGATTTGTATACAAAGCAGCTGGGGCTTCCAGAGTGCAGTGATTTGACTCCAGGGCCACACGATGTGCACCCAGGACTCTGGGTTCTGGGCCTTCATTCCGTGTTCCCGCACAGCCTTTCCTCACATTCCTGGTGAAAACTTTGGCTCCAACAACATTGCAGAGTAACATCAGGTGATATTTAACTCTGATTAAAAGGAAGTATGATGATCTTTTGATAAAGCATTGATAATAGTGTGTTTGGTAGAATGTGTGAGTGATGAGTATCACGGTATAAATGTCCAAAAATGCCTGCCCGCCAGCTTGGTTGGGCAGTGCGTGCTAGACTGAAGAGTCTTCCCCTTTTGTCAGATCTGTTCCTCCAGGACTTCCGCAGTGTCATTGGTTGATCAGACCAGGGATCTGTGGATGGCTTCAGAGGGCCCCTGGGTCTTAAAACAGCATGTAAAGTTTTGTGTGCATATACATTTTTCTGGGCTTAGGGTCCAAGGCTGTTGTGAGATTCTCAGCGGTCTGCGAGCTAACAAAATTTGAGTAATACCCACTTGGATCTTTTAAAGACTTTAGAGAAGCTGCCAGCTTTTAAAAATGAATAGTTTAAGTGAAAGCAAACAGTAACAGAAGGAGTGATAGGGAATTCAGACCGGCGTGAATAAGAAATTGCTGTTATGTTTACTGTTGCATATAATCCGTAAAATACGGAGAAGCTCATTCGATGAAATCCGTCTGAGGGTGTTGGAAAGTCCTTTAAAGCCATCAGACCAGATCTGCTCACGAATGTGTCATTTGTGGGGTGGGGGAGGCAGTCAGGGGAATTGGACTTGTAAGCTGTACCTGTGCTTGTTTCTTAAGACTCGTAAACTCGTGTTTTTCCAGACTGGTTGTTCCTCTTTGATGCCCTGACTCTGTCTTCCTCCCCCTGGCAGCTCTCCCCGTGCAGGCCTCAGCCAGCGACTCCTGGAGGAAAGCCGTCACTGCCTTCAGCAGCACCGAGCCTGGCTCTGCCGAGGTGAGTGTGAGTATGGCTGCGTGCTGCTTGCGTGCTCACCGTCCACACGGCTGGCTTGCTGTGGACCCCTTCATCCCAGCCTGCCCGAGGCTGTTCCCATAGGCCCTGGCTCATCACTGGTTTTCAGTCTTGATTCCGGGTCTGTGTGGGGCCTGTGGGAGGAAGAGAAGGAGTGACAAGGGGAAGCCCCTGGGCAGGGAGAGGGATTGAGCCATGGCCTCCTGAACTGGTCTCGGTGGTCACTCATTCTGGTTTGGGTCATGAGTGAACTGAGTTGGGCAGTCTTGGTCTAGGGCACACGGAGGGTCTCGTGGCCGTGAGCATGAGCAGGCTCAGTGCGTTTGGCCACGTATAAGTTTCCAGGCACCATCAGCAGGTCAGGACCAAGATTAGGAGAAGACATCGTGGGGGGCAGGTGGTTTGGGGAGTTGTGTCTCAGGGCTGCACACATTCTTACTTTCTGGGTAATCGAGTTCTGGAGTTTTGGGGTCAGAGCTCTAACCCATCTTGTGCTCTGCACAGCAGGGTTTTAAGAGCAGCCAGGGGGATAGTGGCGTGGACTTGAGTGCCGAGTCTCGGGAGTCATCCGCGACCTCCTCGCAGCGCAGCTCCCCGTATGGTACTCTGAAACCAGAAGAGATGAGCGGGCCTGGCCTGGCGGAACCCAAGTCTGACAGCCACAAGGAGCAGGCTCAGAAGCAATCTGAGCAGAAGGTAACCTGGAAGTTCCCTCACGGTGGCCTGGGCGGAAGGGGCCATCGTCTGTTTGCTTCCCCGATTCCCGGGGCCCTTAGACGCTGGAGACCGCGGTCGTCCCAGTCTGTGTGTCTCAGCCTCTGCTTTTCCATCAAGGATTCAGAACAAGGCTCGGGACAGAGCAAGGAGCACAGACCAGGACCCATCGGCAACGAACGGTCTCTGAAAAACAGAAAGGGCTCGGAGGGCCCCGAGCGGCTGCAAGGGGCTGCCGTCCCGCCTGTTAACGGGGTGGAGATTCACGTGGATTCTGTGCTGCCCGTGCCACCCATTGAGTTTGGAGTCAGTCCAAAAGTGAGGTTTCGATTTGTTTCCTTTTCCTTTTTCTTTTTTCTTTTTGGTACATGGAGAAGTGGGGGCTTAGACAGGGTTGTCTCCTAGAAAGAGCAGGAAGATGCGAGCTGAGCCCATTCCAGGGGCAAGAGTGTTGGTGTGGAGTCCTAGGTGGGGCAGGTGCTATTGATTGGCCTCATAGGTTGCCTTGGTGGCACTAGCCAGGCTCAGTCGAACAGGCTGGTGACCTTCCCTGTCTCCACCGGCCACCTGGGGGGCAGGGAGAGAGGAGCAAGGGTGGCTCCCTTTCTCATGTGCCACCAGGAAACATCTGCCCATCTTGCTCACCTGTGGCTCCTGTGATCGCTGCTCAGTGGACTTTTTGAGGTGTGGTTACTGTGAGCCTCTGGGGAGGGGTGAGCCAGGATTTCATGGGCTGTTCCCCCTTTTTCCAGGACTCTGATTTCAGCTTGCCGCCCGGCTCTGCCTCTGGTCCTGCAGGAAATCCAGTTGTCAAACTTCAGGACGCCTTGGCCAGCAATGTAAGTCTGCACCTCCACCTCTGGCTCTGTCTGTTCACCCGTGGCTGGCAGGCCCTGGGCCAGAGGAGAGACAGGATGGCCTGGCTTTGACTTGTGACTCGGTCTCTAGCCAGCTACATGTCCTCAGGCAGGTTGCTTAAATGTTCCACGCCCAGCTTTGGGACCTTCCAGTGGGGAGAACATAACTCCTGAGGTCTGATTTATTTGGCTTTCTTTGGTTCCACAGTCTCCTTTGTGCCAGGTACACGCCAAGAATGGTGCACACTGTCTTTTCCATGCCCTGTGGAGGGGCCCTGAGAGGGTCTCCTTGGGTGGCCCCATCCTCGCTGTCCGAGGGTCCCTGCAGCCTGCGGCCTGACTCTGTTGTAATCCAGTAGACCTCCTGTCCCTCTGCTGCAGACTCGAGCAGGGAGACGCATCTGTCGTGAGCTGCTCAGGGCCACAGCCAAGGCTGTCACAGCAGCATTTTTGTTCACCGCTCTGTCCTCTCCACCTGGTGGCATAGGTGCTCAGTGAGTGGGGCTCACTGGGCAGCACTTCCCAGCAGATTTCAAGGAACATCAGTGCTGCAGAATGTTGACAGTTGTTGAATGAAAAAAAAAAAAAGTTCTGTGGTCATGCATGTTTGGAAAAGCTGGGATAAATAAGTTTCTTTGCCCTGAGATCTCTCCGAGTGGCTGTGATATGTCAAAGGGCACCAGGGATCTGCCGGCAGAGGGCCTAACCATTGCATTTCCAACCTCTGTTACCAGAGACCTCTTTGTCACAGTTGGCCGAGGGCACAGCCTTCCCTGGCTGCACCAGGGTATCCCCAGGCCGCGTGGAAGGTGCCTGCTGAGCCAGGTGCTTGCGTGCTGGCAGTCAGTCAATTTCTGTGTTGCGGGGACATGACTGCCCCTGTCTGAAGGCCCTGGTGGAGTGTGGGTGTGGAGGTGGCTGTCCACGGAGAGATGGTGGTCTCAGCTGCTGTCAGCTCCATCGTGGTGGTCTCAAGTACCCGTGGCCCAAACTGAATATGTGTTTGGAGAAGTCATAGGTGAATTTGAACGAGCGTCTCATTTTCTCTGCTGTGTGTATTCCATGGTTTCCTTTTTCCCCCTCTCCAGGCAGGGCTAACCCAGAGTATTCCCATCCTGCGGCGGGATCATCACATCCAGAGGGCCATTGGTCTCTCCCCAATGTCCTTCCCCACCGCTGACCTCACTCTGAAGGTAACACCAGCCCTGAGCTGGGCAGGGGCCCGCACCAGTGCCTTAGCCTGTGAAGAGGCAGGAGGGAGGAGCCCCCCACTGCCCTGAAGCTTAGATTTGTGCTGTGCATGGCCTTCCCTGGTAGTAATCTTCCTCCCTCCCCTCCCTTCCCTTGCTTCTGAAGATGGAGTCTGCACGCAAGGCTTGGGAAAACTCCCCCAGTTTGCCGGAGCAGAGCTCTCCAGGAGGTGCCGGCTCAGGCATCCAGCCGCCGTCCTCTGTGGGCGCCTCCAACGGGGTCAACTACAGCTCCTTCGGTGGGGTGTCCATGCCACCCATGCCTGTGGCCTCTGTGGCACCTTCTGCTTCCATGCCAGGTATCTTGTCCCCCGAGCCATGCCTCGGGAGCCTTCTCCACTTACTCAAGAGAAGTGTTGGATCAATAGCCCTAAACCCCTTGCCTGGGGTTAAGGAGTTTGTAGAAGTTGGAATTCGATTTTAGGCCAGGTGGTCATAGCTTCCCGTGGGCTGCAGGTAACTGCACTTCCTGCTTCCCTTTTCTGGGAAGCAGAACATGGGACCATGCAAGGCTCTCCCACCTCTCGGAGAGAGGAACGAGCAGCCTTGGCTTTGAGTCAGACCCAGGTCACCTGCCAGTGCTGTGCCACCTCTGCCAGCGAGCAGCTAGCCCCTGTGGCCACAGCTTCCTCCTCTGTGGAGTAAGACTGGGTGACAGTAGCGCTCCGTGGGGTGGCTGTGCCACGAAGCCAGCTCTTCCCTAGCAACTGAGCCCCCGTCTTTGGTAGCTGTTTATCCTTACTGTCACCGTCCTTGTCACTGTGTTCCTGCCCCAAGGGAGAGCATGGGGATTATGAGGGCCCAGCTGCCAAAGTCTCAGTGATGTACTTCCAATAGATCCTTCTGACCCTCCTGTGGACTCAATAGCAGGGAGATGAAGAGGACAGTGACTGAGAGACCGAGGCAGCCCTCAGTTAGACTAAAATGTCCCTCCCGAGTGTCTGGGCAGGTGGTGCGTGGTTAGGTGGGAAGGTGGGCCTGATGCCGCAGCCTCTCTGGCTCCCTGAGGTGTGTCCCAGGTGTGCTGTGAGCAGGCACGTGCAGCAGAAGCAGGGGCAACCGAGCAGCCCCTGTGCGCACACGCCCTCACCCCACAGAGTCCCCTGAGAAGCGCAAGTGCGCAGAATGGCTCCCTGGAGGGACTTGCAAAAACCGTGAGACCTGATCCTTTTCTACCCCCGATGTGTTTCCAGGCAGCCACCTCCCGCCTCTGTACCTGGACGGACATGTGTTTGCAAGTCAGCCCCGGCTGGTTCCTCAAACGATACCTCAGCAGCAGAGTTACCAACAGGTGACAGCAGCGAGCAGGTGGCAGGGAGCGGGAGGGGAGATGCAGCGCGGGCGTAACTACCTTCTTCATCTGTTTCTTCACTGTCTTGTTTTCCGTGTCCCTCTCACACGGCGCCCAGCACCTGGCGCGTCATGGCAGCCAGAACGTACTTATTGAATGAATAAATGAGAGACAAGGAAGAGGGATAGAGTTAAATGCTCCAGGCTCTGCTTAATGATCCTTTCTCAAAGTTCTCCCTCCTGTACCCTAGCTGGGGAATTAGCTAAAATGGAATTTTCTTTGGTGATCAGGTATCCTTCTGATGAAGAGAAGAAAGGCCTAGACTCCCAGGCATGGATGCATTAGAAAGAGGTAGTTTTAGAAACGAGCAGGTGTTTGTTTCTGTGCAGGATGGCATAGTTTCTGTGCTGCAGGGGGTGATTTAAGTCTCCCTGCTAACGCTGGTGCTGGGCCTTTCAAATGGTCCAACCACCCCCACAGACCCGTGAACCTGCACACACCAGGAGTGGATCTCCCAGGCAGAATCTGTTTCAAGTGCAGGTTTGAGGTCTGAGGACAGAGGACGTGGCCTGTCCTGATGTCTTTTTCAAAATGTATTCTTAACCGTTACTGTTCGTTTTGTAAGATTTTGATTCTCATGTAACTGGATCAAACTGCATGTAACCTTCTTTGTGTACACGTTAAAATCCGTCACATTTCGAAGTTCAGCTCTGTTGGTATGTGTAGCTGGGACTCCTTCTCGCCACTGTGCAGAGTCCCAGTGGAGGAACATGCTGTGGTTTGGGGGTGCCACCCCCTTTTCAGTACAGGCTCTATCCCAAGAGCAAGGGAAGCCCAGGAAGGACATGCTGGAATCGTATTTGGGGCACTGTCGCACCTGCCATGTGGAGAGGGGTTGGGGAGGTGGGTGGTGGGGAACCACCTTGGAGGGCCTTGCAGTGACCTGCCCGGCCTCCCGTTCCCAGGCTGCCGCTGCCCAGCAGATCCCGATCTCCCTTCACACATCTCTGCAGGCTCAAGCTCAGCTCGGACTGAGGGGGGGGCTCCCCGTCTCCCAGTCTCAGGAGATCTTCAGCTCCTTACAGCCCTTCAGGTGAGCTCGTGTCCGGGCTGCAGAGCTGGCAGCTCACAGCCGGGCCCCTCCGGCACTCCCTCTGCTCTGCCCTGTGCTGCCCTCCGCCACCCCAAGCCCGTTACTAAAGCTGCTCTGGGAGAGGCCATGCTGGGCCTTGTTTTTCCTTTGCACATCATCCTGCCTCCTTCCCTGGCTCCTCCCTTCTCTGCCCCCTCTTCCCACCTTCGCCGCTGTGGCACTCTTCCATGTCTGATGTCCTGGGCTTTGGGCATCACAGAGGTCTTCCGGTGCCTTGTATAGTGTGGATGTGTCTGTTTAATCCAGTGATGCACGAAGTGTACGTGGACCAGCAGCATCAGCACCACCTAGGAACTTGCCGTAAATGCACGTTCCCAGCCCCATCCCAGACCTTCTGGGTCAAGCCCTGGGGTAGGGCCAGGTCTATGTTTAGCATGCCCTCGGGGATCCAGGTGCTTGCTGCATTTGAGATCTCTGTGTACGCCTCCTAACCCTGTGCATGTGTCACTGTTGCAGGTCTCAGGTGTACATGCACCCCAGCCTGTCACCGCCCAGCACCATGATCCTCTCCGGGGGCACAGCCTTGAAGCCTCCGTACTCGGCGTTCCCAGGCATGCAGCCCTTAGAGATGGTGAAGCCCCAGTCCGGCTCACCCTACCAGACCCTGAGTGGAAACCAAGCCCTGGTCTACGAGGGCCAGCTCGGCCAGGCTGCTGGTCTGGGCGCCTCCCAGATGCTGGACTCCCAGCTCCCACAGGTCAGGAGCTCAGGCGCCCCACCCCAGAACACTAAGCCTCTTTCGTCTTTCCCTTTTACGCACTCTTGGTATGTGATGGCTTGTGCTGGTGTGGGGCCACCGTGCCTGGTCCTCAGGCTGCCAGAACTCGGCTTCTTCTGAATAGCCCCGTCACGTCCTTGTTCCCAGGACCCGGCATTCCCTGAGCACTGCCACTCCTGCAGTCCCCCAGACGGAGGCTGCCTCCTCCCTCCCTGCCCTCACGCGGTGGGTGTGGAAACAGAGTGGGCGTCCTCTTGGCATACTTGTTGATGCTTCTAGAGCCCTCTCCCTCCTTCCTCCCTGAAGCCCCAGCTCTGAAGCCCACGCAGTAGACTGTGCCCTCCGTGCTGCTACGAGCTCCACGATGCCACGTCCAGCGTGTGCTCCGAGCCTTCCTCTCCCTTGACCTGTGGGCAGTATTCGGCGTCTTTGGGGTTGCTCCTTCGTTTGGCTGTGGCTGCCTCTCCTGTGCTGGTCCCGGTGGTCTTGATGTCTGCGTGGATGACTGCCCAGGTCTTCCTGCCGTGCACCCTGTCCTCCCAGCTTGTGACTTCATTGCCACCTGTGCCCTTGTCCCCTTCAGCTGCCCACTCTGTCCACACTGCCCCCTGGGCTTGGTCATTACCTCCTGCATGATCTGAAGTGTAAGGGTCTTGCTCAGTTGTCACCTCTGACTTCTAAACTGCTCCAATGACCGAAGTCCAAAACTCTTTAACCCCCTGGGACCCACCACCCACCTTCTTGTCATGCCTCTCCCCTCACCCTCCTTCCTCCCTGCCCATCAGATCCGTCAGGGCCGCTCGGCATTTGCATCCGCTCCTGAGCTGCGTCTCCCCAGGAGGACCCCACCCCGGTAGTTTCACACTCATACCCTCCTCCTCAGTGCCTCCTACCCCGCCATGACCTCACGTCCTGTGTCACGCAGGGAATAGAAGCAGTGACAGTCTGCAAGCCCCCACAGCCACATCTCCCTGCCTGTGCCTCTGGGGTGGCCCTGCCCCGGCAGGTTGCCCTGCGTGTCCTGTATCTCGTGGCCTTTCCTGTCAGCTTGTAAATGCGCTACAGCCCTGCCCTCTGGATAGGGCCCTCCTTTCGTGACATGCCCTGGCAGCAGCATCTGACCCCATGATCCTGCCTGCCCCCGAATCATGTTCTTCACTTGGTTTTACCTCAGTGCCCTGAGTCTTCTTTGCTGCCCCCTCCCTGGTCTGTAAGGTTGGCGTGCCCGGGCCCGTCCTTGGGTCTCTCACGAGACCTGTGGCTCTGAGTGCCGTCTTGTTCTGATCACTTCCACATGCACATCTCCAGCCCGATCTGTCTGCTGAAACCGTCTCAAGTCCAGTGGACTGCCCAGTGTCTCTGCTTTGATGTCTCATGGGCTGTCAGACTTGCCACATCCAGAACAGTCTTCCTCCCGGTCCTTCTGGTCCTGCCGTGGTTCCCTGCTTTCCTTCTCTGCCTCTACGATCTTCCAGCTGTTTCTCCTCCTCTGCGCCCCACCACGCTGTCCAGGCTCCTACAGGGGCTCCCACCTCATCCCCCTGCTTCTGCCCTGGGGCCTGACAGTCTGTTCTTCACAATTCAGATCATGCCACACCCTGAGTCTGTGCTCTAAAAATGGCACGTCCTTGGCATCTTCCTCCTGTACCGAGCCTGGTGTCTGAGGCTCTGGCCACCACAAGTCTCAGTGATGTACTTCCAATAGATCCTTCTGACCCTCCTCTGTGGACTCGACAGCAGGGAGATGAAGAGGACAGCAACTGAGAGACCAAAAGTGGTGCCTCCACCAGGCGCGGCGGCTCACGCCTGTAATCCCAGCACTTGGGAGGCTGAGGTGGGAGGGTTGCTTGAGCCTGGGAGTTGGAGGCTGCAGCGAGCTATGATAGCGCCACTGCACTGCAGCCTGGGCAATAGAGCAAGAAGAGCTTGTCTCGGAAAAACAAAGTGGTGCCTTCCCGTCCCCTTGTCCTGAGAGTCTCCAGGCTGACCTCCCCCATTGCCCTCGTTCTGGTTGTTCAGGCCTTGTGGCCACCCTCGTCCTGTCACATCATGCTTCCAGGGGCCGGCAGATGCCAGAGTCCAGCTAGGCCTGTTTTCTTCCACTGTGGACGCAGAACAGTAAAAGAGTCCTGCATTTTTGTGCTGCGCAAAGGAATACAAAGATAGGCATGCTGAGCAGCTTCATCTGTTGGGACTTGTCTTGGTCATTACTTCCCAGAAGTTTCCTGCCTCCGCTAACTCGTTCTCTCCTCGCCCACCCTGCCCAGCACGCACACATGCACACTCAGGCACACGCACATACATGGGGTTTGTTGCTGCTCTGGGCACCCTGCAGCTGTATCCACACGTCACACGCTGCCCTGCATTGCCCACACCCGTGCTTGGCTGCCCTGCGGCTTCCCCACCACCGTCTGTGCTTCAGCAAACACTCGGACGGAGGCAGAAGGGGCTGAGGTACAGCCTTTTTCAGAGACGTCAAGGAGACACACCTCACACCTTTACCTCCTGTGACTGCAGCCGGCTCAGTCCACCTGCTTTCTCACCACCTGTGACACTCCAGCCAGATCTGCCCTCTGCCATCCACAGCGTCCAACCTGGGCAGTCTCCGCTGTGGATGGAGTAGACATTCAGAATCCTGACTGTCATGTGCAGGCCGTGCTTTCATTCTTTTAAAGTAGGAATCTGAGGTGTATGTGTGGTCACTCCTGGGCGCGTGTTTTAGGCTTTTTCCCCAGCGTCCATTCCTTCGCCTGACTGTCCCTGTCGCCCAGCAGCTGACCATGCCACTGCCTCGGTATGGCTCCGGGCAACAGCCGCTGATCCTGCCCCAGTCCATTCAGCTGCCACCAGGGCAGAGCCTCTCCGTTGGGGCTCCCCGAAGGATTCCTCCGCCCGGGTCCCAGCCGCCCGTCCTGAACACCAGCAGAGAGGTAAAGGTGCCCCAACCACCAGTGATCCTGGGGCGGGACCTTGGTCTCACCAGCCCCGTTTTAGCAAGCTGGGACCCTTGTGTGGTGGAAAGTGACAGTGCTTGGGACGCAGGCTCTGGGCCTCACCAGACCACTGCTTTCCCACACTACAAAGTCCTTGGAATCCCAAGGCTCGGGAACTCCTTGGTTGATGCGTAAGGTAGTGACGTACACAGTCTTGGGCATGCGCAAGACCGCCAGGGTGAGAGGAGGGTGCGCGCAAGTGATCCTCGGACTTGGCCGAGGCCACATGCAAGGCCATCACAGTTGTATGTCCTAGACGTGCACGGTCAGGTCTCCCACCTCACTTTAAAAAGAAAAAATATTGTGATGCTTCCTGTTTGTAAGGAAAAGCCCTCTTTTGAGTCTGGATTGGAAGGGAGGGGTTGCAGACTCCTCTAGAAGGTGCCTCCCTGGAAGTTGTCCTGGGCCCTGGCATCCAGGGTGGGGCAGTGAAGGCTGGGCTGTCTCCGGGACCGTCACATGACAGCTTGTTATTGCTTGGTCTCTCTAGTCCTCTCAGATGGAGATGAAAGGCTTCCACTTTGCTGACAGTAAACAGAATGTTCCTACAGGAGGCCCCGTACCATCACCACAGACCTACAGGTAAAGACATTCCCTGGGGGTTGAATGCCAAGTAGCTGAGCATTTGCTGGAGATGTGGCCCAGAAGATTCCGTGGGCCCTGGGAGAGTGGTTTGAAGGGCACCGAGTCCTGGTCCCCTTTGTAGGCTGATGTGTCACCATGACTTTCAGTGCTGGGACACATTTGTGTTTTAGTTAACCATGATTAAAATGGTGAATCAGAGAGTGGTTTTGTTTTTAATCATCATTATAAGATGCTCTGGGTTGGGGAGCTTTCTGGAAAGGCAGGAAAAGGATTGGCTAATGTTTTAATAGACAATAAGACCGACCCTGACTACACAAAACTGTCTCACCAGATTTTTAGAAACAGGACCCACTAGCGAAGGAGGAGGCTTCTGGCCTTTCCCACGGTCTCCTTCACCTTAGCTTGCCCTCTACCCCCTACCAAGGGACTTGTTACTGCTGGGTCTCAGGGCCATTCCTGCCACACCATAAACTGGCACCCTCTTTTTGCCTCCTTTATGTCCGTCTCAGTGTCCAGGAACTGCCTCAGGTCCCCTTAGCTGGGTCAGAGGCAGCTCTCTCGGGTCATGGTGGGAAACCTGGTCTGGCCTTTTCACCCCTGCTGGGACGTGCTCTGGTCCATGTGGGAGGTTCCTGGAGATACCCTTGTGTTTGCAAGTGAGTGGAACAGACACACGTGACCTGCAGAGCCCTGTGAGAGGTTAGCACCATTACTCCAGGCACCGCGGGGCACTCCGTGAACACGCAGGTCCTTGCCCACGGGGAAGCAGTCCACAGGCAGGTCCCCTTTGTCCCGGCTCGCTCTTGCTGCCGCCACTCTGCCCCGTTGCTCTGTCAGCCTGTCTTCCTCCATCACGGCTTCCTTTCCAGAGAAAGGGGTTTTTGTGACTTTTCCCCATTGCATCTAATTTTCTGATCTTATTTTCTCTTTTGGCTTCATTTGTTTTTGTTAGTATGTTTTGTTTTCCTGCCATGTTTTTCACATAGGCCAAAACATTAAAAGTATATAAAAAAGTTAGACAAGGGCCGCACTGAACAGTGAGTATGATTGGAAAGAAAGGAGCTCCAGGTATGAACAGATGCTGTGGTCCCTGCTGCCGTGGCAGATTCTAGCAGCATCTGGCTACAGAGCCGCCCTCAAAGAGGCAAAACCCAGAAAACAGAAGCTCACGTGACGAGAGTTGCCTGTGCCCTTTTAGTTGTAGGAATGGCAGCAGATCGTTCTTCGGAGGATATTTAGAAAATATGTCTTAACTAGTAGGCTTTGTTTTGATGGTGTTTGGGGGCCTGGGGAAATTGATGTCATTCTATAAAGCAGTGTTTCCCAAAGTTTTCTGGAAACAGAGCTGCAGAGCCACACCCTGCAAGAAAGGGCTGCCCGGTCAGGTAGTCGGGGTGTGCGGCATCTGAGGTGGCCTGTTGGGGAGTGAGTTGAGAGTCCTGTTCAACTCTGTGCACACAGCACGCAGGCATTTTGACCACGGAGTCTTTTTCTCATGTAGCACCTAATTAACATCCCCGGGAACTAACCATAGTCAGCGGAATACGTTTAGAATCATGTTATATATTTTTGTTCCCCCTACCCCCTCTTAAAGTGGAGACTACACAAATACTCAGCACAGTTCTTGCTTAGTATCAGGCTTGTCGACCCTTTTGTCTGGGGCCTGCACCATTTTGGTTCAGACCCTCCGAACCCGAGGTGGTCGGTGTCCGTCTCTCCGTAGCAGGACAGTGGTGTCTGCCTGTAGCAGGGGCCTCAGCCCCTCTCTTTCTTGAGCTCTGTCGGGGAGGTGCCGGGTGGACAGTGACCCCCAGCCTCTCCCCACTTCCGCTTTCTTGGCTTCCTTAGGTCTCTGGTTTTTTCCATCCGAGAGGTCTATGGACTGCCCAGAGTGAGGTCTTTGGCCAAAGGGCCCTTCCTTCCTCCTGCTGCCTCCCTGTGCTAGGCTTTGACTCCGTTTCTGTGGTGACACGTTGTGTATTCTCAACCGCTGCCTTTGGTTTTTTCAGGCCTAGCTCTGCTAGCCCCAGTGGGAAGCCCTCTGGATCAGCAGTTAACATGGGCTCTGTGCAGGGACACTACGTTCAACAGGTAGAAGATGGCTTTCCAGACCCTTCAGCCCTGGACACTTAGGCCCGTCTCCAAACGCCAAAAGAGGAGGGACTAACCTATTTGAGTGCTCCTTGTGTAAAGAGAGACATGCCCTAGCGGTTCGAGCATGGACCCGGGAGCCGGGCAGCCCGAGTCCCTCCTGCAAAGGCATTGCTCCTCTTGGCGGGCGTCCGGATCCTTCCTTGTCCTGCAGAGAAGGGAGGATACTGATTCCTCTGAGGAGGTGACGCCAGAAGGTGTACTGTCCCTAGCAATTTGGGGCTGTGTAGGTCTCTCTGTGAGACTTGGTCAGGTCTGCGGGGTCAGCTCCAGAAGCTGGGTGGGGGGCGCGCGCTGGCTCTGGTGTGTGATGTGTCTCGTCTGTGTCTCGACTGGGTGGGATCACAGGGGAAGTTAAGTTTTCCTATTTTGTAATAAATAGGACTTCTCAGTGTCTTTTCCTGCAGGCACTATTGTCTTTACTGTTGCTCTAAAACGTGTGCGGGGTGTTTAATGGAGTCAGTGTGACTGGCTGGTGCAGGTGGGAGGGTCGATTGCTCTGTTACACTCCTCCATGCCGGGCTCCCCTGGGGTCCCTAGCTGAACTGTATGGAATGAGTTTCTAAGCTTTCTTCCAGAACTCTGTGACTTTTCTCTGTGCAGAGCCACAGACCATGGAGGGCGATTGGGAATCTCAAGGTCAAACGAGGGCCCCAGGGAAAGGTTTCATACAGTGGGAGTTGGAGGGTGGGGGCTTGGCTGAATCCTGGCCAGAGATCTTGGAGAAGCAGCTCCGCCTAGAGGCCCCACCCCGCCCTCAGCACACAGCTGGGGGCTCCAAGACTTGTAGCGTGCACTTGGATCTACGTGAAGGGGCTTTTTTGCCTGCGGGGCATGGGGTGCACTGATTTGAAAAGGTTCTTCCAGTCAGCCTTGGGACCAGAAATGCTTCCACCCTGGGGTGTGCCATTGCTGAATTCTTTGTGGAGGACCCAGTGTCCTCCTGCCTCTCCGAATCACTGCACTCAGTGCCCACAGGAGGGGACAGAGACAGAGCAGCCACTTTCCTTACTGGGAGAGTGACTTCTGCGTCTGGTCCGTCAGCCAAGGCATGGACTACTGAGGGTAGCCTTCCTCTGCAACTCGGGAGCAGAAAGGGAGTTGTGGGAACTAGGTATCCAAACAGGTGTTTCTACCTTAGGGTCACTTTCTTTCTCCTGTTCATCTGTCCAAAGGCAAAACAACGAGTGGACGACAAGCCCAGCCTGGGAGCCGTGAAGCTGCAGGAGGCCCCCTCGGCTGCCTCCCAGATGAAGCGAACTGGAGCGATCAAGCCTCGGGCGGTCAAAGTGGAGGAGAGTAAGGCCTGAAGCTGCCTGGCTGCCACCTCGCCTCGCCCCGCTGGGGACGGTGCCGCCACTCGGCCTCAACACAGCCGGCACCCGGGAGCCTCACCAGGTCCACCGTCCGACCACCTGGCCCGGACTGAGAGCTCTCCCGCCTCTCCTCCGCTCCCGAAAGCTCTCTTGTCAACCAGCTTGCACCCGTGGGTCCATGGCATTGACCCGCTTGCTTCGATACGAAACAGACAAGCAGACGACTCCTTCATTCCTGTGTCCTCCTCCCACCGTGACCGTGGAGCGCAGCCCCTCCCCGCCGCCTGCCCCGTCCTGCCGCCAGGGCGCCTTTGCCGCAGTGCTTCTGGCCCGCCGCCCCATCCCTAGCACAGCAGTTTGGCAGTGGGGTCGTTTTAGTTTGAGGCTTTTTGTTTTAAAAAGCAGCCAAGGTTTTTACACAGGGGAAAGGAAGAGAAGACAGAAACACAAGCCACATCTGTATAGCTAAACTTTCATACGTTCTGCGCCATCCTCTCCCTCCCCTTCCATCTCTAGCGGTTTCTTTCACCTTAAGAGATGACTCTTAAGAACGTGTCCCCTCCTGCTCCCTGTCAGCTGGGTAACCTTTGAGGTTATTTAGGACGCTGGTCACGAGCCCCCTCATGTTCAGCTGCCCGCCGCGGATGTGGCCGGTGAACAGCAGCGGGTAGGCCGGTATCTCAGTCAGGTTCCAGCTCCTGGCCTGGTGGGCCCAGGGGGCTTCAGGCAGCCATAGGAAGTTGGCGATGGTTTAGAATTACACAGGATTCCTGTCCCGGGCTCTTCTAAAGCCAGTGGATGTGCCGGCCACTGGGCACCAGAGACGAATCATGGAGTCACTGGTGTTTTCCAGATTGGCCTGGACGGGGTGAGTTGATGCGCCACAGGCCCCATCGCTGTGCTCTGTTTCTGGGGCCCCTCGCCCCATCCTCAAGGTTGCTGTGTTTTCACACGCACGTCCTTCCCTCGAAGCCTTCCCTAGTGTGTCGTTTCCTTTCCTTGCGTTCTGGAGCCTGCTGCTTTCTCCCCGGGGTCCCTGTCTCTCCATCTCTCAGCAGCTCTTCACTGAACCACACAGTGACATTGTTTGGTCAACTCAGCAGCAAAGGCTCGTGGTCCCTAAGTAAGGCCACTGGGTGTTTTTCTCCTTGTTCTCCGTCTTCGTTCCCAGCGTGGACCGGCTGTCCAGGTGGAAGGACCGGCGCTGAGCAGCAGGTGTCAGTCCCGCTTGTCCTTACAGCCTGCCGAGCGGCGTCCGAGGGGAGCATGCGTTGCGGGGCTGACTAGTTCCGCAGCAGCCTGGGAGCCTCAGGACGGCGGCGTAAGACTGCAGAGCCACCTGTAGCAGAATGTTTGTGTGAGACTTTCTACGCTGGGCTTTTGGTGGTGGTTTTTAAATAAGAAACAGATTGTGTCATTCCAAGGAAAGGGAAGGGGAAATGTCAAGCTTCTCAGATGCCCTTTAGGGTCACTGACCAGCCATCTACCTGCCACCACTGTTAGTTCCAGAGGAGACCCGGCTTGGAGAATGTGCCGTGAGGAGGCAGGCCGGGAGGGGCCCTGCGCAGAACCTGCTCTTGGCGTCACCGTGGGTGTGTGACAGCTTTTGGGCTTTGGGTCCTAAGCTCTGTGTCTAGTGTAGCATATGGGAAGCAGCATCTTAGGAACTGCTGAAGTAACTTCCTGTCGCTCTTTGTGATTCTGAGGAGGTGGAGTAACAGCCTCCTCCCAACCAGTGCCAGGGTGTCATCCCCGGAGCCATCTGGCTGGGGCCATTTCATTGCAAGATGCTCATGTTTGGTTTCATCTGTACCTCTCAGCGGCCCCTCTCCCTGCCTCACCCTGACCGCACGTCTCTTCCTTCTCCATCCCCTGAGTCTTTGCTCTCCAGCCCCTTCTGCCCACCCGGCAAGCCTCCAGCACCTGCCTGCGCCCTCATCTGGGTTTTCTCCTCCCCTGCAAGCGTCTGGTCGAGGCCTGGGATGAGTCCTCTGCCCAACCTGCCTCCAAACCAAGCCGTCCCTGGGTGAGTCTGGTCTGCGGGAGCCACACACGCTCACCTCTGCCCGCACGCTCGGGAAACGCAGCCAGACCCCTCACACCTAATGCTGGCCGCATCATCTGTCAAAAGAAAAAGAAGTTTCCTCATGTCGAAATTGAACAGAACAGTCCCAGGTGCCGTTACAAACCAAGACGTGTCCTTCAGGTGAACCTGCCGCTGGAATGACAGTACTTGCTGTTTGGGAAAAATAAAAACAAAAAGGTCACCTTTTCTCTAGCCCTCTTCTCTTACCCCGTGGTTCCCTTCATCCTTCTCCCCCCCCAAATAAAGACAAAAAACACTAGAATTTATTTATATGTATTGATGTTGTAGGTCTAGGTGAAAAAAAGTAAATGTTTCACTGCTCTGTTTATATATAATGTCTGAATTAATTCTGTGCGGGAAAGGCCAGGAAATTGCATGTGAAGTTCAGTGCATTCACCACCTCTGTGTGACCCGAGCTGCAGTCTCTTCCCCACTGAGATGCAGATTTTAAATTAGACTCTATGGGGGCAGAGGGCAGGCCTCAAGCCTCCGGATATCCCAACTCCTTCCTTGGTCTGATTAAATGCAGTTTTTAGTGCAGAGACGTTTTAAGGTGCAATATTTCTTCCTTTTACATGGTTTTAGAGCCAAGCTCAAGGTAATAGGACTTCGGATCTTATTTCGGTTCCAAACCCCCCATCCTCAGAGCACAGATACATGTAGGGGCTTCTGCCAGGCTGCCGTGGGGCCTTTGTGGGAAAGGTGAAGACCAGCACTTTGCTGCTGCAGGGCAGGGGGTGTGGGGGGCCAGAATCCCCTCCCTGTGCCTGTTCATGCCACCTTCCTATTGCTGGTGGCGTTGCCTGGGCCATCAGTGGTGCAGTCGGTGCCCTGGCAGTCAGTAGGGTTTTGTTCTTGAGAGTGAGTTTGGAGTGTGGGGCATGTCGGAAAGGCCTTGCCCACCCTCTTAAAGATGCGTGTGTCAGCTGCGATTGGCCTGGTTTGCTTAACTGTTGCTTCTCCCCTTTTTATTCATGTTATTAGTGGTTTCCAACTTGGAATTCAAAGAACATTTCTGGCTCTGGGTTCCTTAAGGGGGAAAACAAAGGATGACTTTATTACATAGTAAGAAAAATCCATTCAGTTCCAAGCTGTGGTCATTCCAGCCACTTCTGAGGATATTGGGTCATCTTGTTGAATACTGATGTGGGTCCTCTCTAGCTATGCCATCGCCCTCCTGTCTTCTGGATCTGCCTTTTGGATGGTCAGTGATGATGTTTGTCACTGACGGATGCTCAGAGCCAAGGAGGCTGTGTGCACACGCGCAGCCGTGTTGTGAACTGGCCCACGAGGCAGCGCGTGGCCAGTGTGGTAAAGCTCCGTCTCCCCACCGTTTGGTTCCCCTCTGCAAAGTAGCTGCATGTTGCCCCTCAAATCATTGTCCCTTTTCACTTCTTGCAGAGCAAGCCTGGGTTAGAGGGTCTGTTGTAAATGGCCTCTGACAGCCAAGGACACCAGAGTGTGTGCTTCGTCACGTTCCGTGATGGACGAGGAAAGCAGACTTCCAGAAAGCCAGCTCTCCTCGGGAATGCGAGATGGACCTAAGACAAGTGGGTCATCCGGGACAGGAGTGGCTCAATGTTGGGGATGGACACCGTGTCACCTGGCCATGCTCCCCCACGGCCACCAGTGCGGGTTTGGGTACTGATCTTCCAGGTGCAGGGGACCCGTTCAGCATCCTCCGCCCTGGTTTGGTGGCCTCCGAGATAGTAGCAGCAGCCCCTGGGGTGCTGTCCTCAGCATGCTAGGAAGCCTCTGGGCGGAAGTTCCTGTCAAGGCTCTGCGTTAAGACTTTCTTCCATTGTTCAAAGGGGACACTGGACTCTAAGCTTTTGACCTCATGCCTTGTGTAGTAAAAAGGACTTGGGGATTTGTTTTGTTCTTGAGAGGGTTTTGTTTTTGTTTCCTTTCATTTTTATTTTGGCCTTTCCTCTCTTTGTCTTTTCATGTAGACCAGATATTTGAAAGGGCAGACGATGGCTAAAGGTGTAATGTGCAACTTGTTTATACGTTATTTTTGGGGAAACTTACCTTGAATGGGAAGTGGAATCACGGATTCACCAGGCGGTGCTGGCACACTCACCCTGCGCCTTTTCCCTCCGGTTCAGTACCTATTGTTTCTCCTTTCAAATATGTGATTGTACTAGCTCTTTCCATATGAAAGAATTCTCCTTATTTAAATAAAAAAAGTAAAAAAAAAATAAAGCTGAACATGCTTTCTCAGGTTGTGTGTCCCTAGTTTCTCAGTCATTTGACTGGAGAGACCTAAAGATGAAAGAGTTGTAATTTTATGAACATGTTGCACAGAAATTAGGAGTGGCTTGGTGAAATGCCTTCAGAAAGCATTATGGGGAGATGGCAGGCAGGTAATGTGCACGCCCGAGATGCCAGCCATGGGGAAGAGGTTGGGGACTGCTAGATGCTGCCGTGGCTTGGTTGGAAGATGTACCTTAACCACAGGTTTCAATCCCATGTTGTGTTGCCACTCGTGGACCTTTTGCAGGCAGTAGGAGAGGGTTGTGCTGCACTTTGAGGTGGGGAAGGAGCAAGCCAGGCCTGGGGCAGCGAAGGATCAAGTGTTTAGATTGGAGGCTGGGCACAGTGGCCCATGCTTGTCATCCCAGCACTTTGGGAGGCTGAGGGGGGAGGATCACTTGAGGCCAGGAGTTTGAGACCAGCCTGGGCAACACAGCAAGACCCTGTCTCTACAAAAAATTAGCGAAGCATGGCGATGCATGCCTGTAGTCCTAGCTACTCAGGAGACCAAAACGGGGGGATTCCTTGAGCCCAGGAGTTTGAGGTTGTATTGAGCTATTGAGCTATGATGACTCAGCAGCAGAAGTATTTTTTTTTTCTTTTTTTAGCTGGAGATCCCAGATACAAAAATAAAGTTTTTTTTTTTTTTAAGGCAAGCAAGAAAATGAGGCTTATTGATAGAGAAAATAGGATTATAGGGCAAGAGCAAGCTATAGGTTTAAAGCATGATACATATGCCACAGATGACGACCAGACCCACTGCCGCAGCAAAGGGAGAAGAAAAGGACGGGTGCACAAATTAGACTGGAGTTAAGGCAGTAAATTCTTAGCTCCGCCACTGCCTAGCTGTGTGGCCTTGGGAAAGACATTTCACCATCTGGTTGTAATGCTGTCTGCCTCACTGGGTAGTAGATTCTCAAAAGGTCACTGGTAGCATTTAGCCTAGTGCCTAGAGCCAGGTAATAAAATCTAGAAATTACCCCAAGAAAGTATTAATAAAACACTTTCCATGAAGAACTCCAATCCCTCAGATGCTGAGCCTCTTGACTATGGAAGAGCTGGGGATCTGTCAGCTCTAACCAGCCATAACCCATTGTCCAGATTCACTGCCCCCAGGGACAAGTGGTTCACAAGACCTCAGAAGCGGCTGGCCCTGAAGGTGAGTGCCCGCAGGGCGGAGGCGCTGACTCCAAAGCACCATCACTGCTTGCAGGGTGCAGGCCAAAGCAAAGCCCTGCCCCACTCCCTCCTAGGGCCCAGGGAGCCCTCTCTGCCCAGCTCCTGAAGGATCTTGGGCAAGTCACACAACCCCTCATGGGCAAGCCAGAAAAAATTCACCTTCACTACATTCTTAACCGGTGTCATCTAATGCTGGGTTGACCAAGGTGAAAAAAAATCTTTGCAAGCAGTAAAGAGTAATTCAGGTTATTAAATCTGTAGTGTCCTTTTAACATACAAGTAGACTAGGGGATCAAGTGGGGATGAGCCCGATGAGAGAGTGGTCCATCAACAGTCGTGTCGCTGTCGGCTGTCCCCCGTCCCGGGAAAACGTGGGAAGGACAGCGTCCAGCAAAGGTCCAGCGGGCCTTTGGAGAGCCCGGGGCACGAACAGGAGCCTCGGGAAGGGAAGCCGGAGCTTGGAAGCTTCGCCCGCGCGGCGCGAAGGGAAGAGGCCCGGCCGGAGCCCCGCGTGGTCCTGCAGCGGCGCGGCCCGGCGGGGTCCCCGGGCGTCCCCCAGCGGCGCAGTTCGCCACCCACGTCCGTGCCCGGGCGCTGCCCCTGCTCCGCCGCCAGGAGGCGTGTGCGAGCGCAGCCGCGTGTTAGCGAGGAAGCGGGCGGCGGCGTCGCGCCCCAGAGCAGCCCGGCTCCAGCGCGGCGACGGAGCGAGACACGACTCCACGGAAACGAGGAAAACGCGGCGCAAACGGACGGAGGAGAAAGCAGGGAGCATCGGGACGGCGGACGCTGTTTAAAGAGGTGCACGCCTGCTCAGAGGAGGCAGAAACCCGGGACGCTCAAGCCCCCAGTAACGTCCCACGGAGGGCCGGGTCCTCGCGTTTTGTACCCCTCAGCCCAGTTCCGCGGACTGCCCGCACTCTCGGCCCCGCAGCGCACGCGCGCCGCCCTTCATCCAGCCCCGCCTCTCCCCCAGAGTGCACGCGCGCCGCCCCCGCCCCTGGAGCGCTCGCGCGCCGCCACAGCCCGGCGGGCCCCGCAGGTGCGGTGAATCGAACGTCGAGCGGGGCGGTACGCGGTGTAGAGTGCCGAGCCGAGAGGCCTCGCCCCCAACCGCCTGCCCCCAAGCGGGCTCCAAGGCGTTGCCGGACGCGAGGAGCAGCTCTGCCTCGACTTGGAGAAACCCGAGTATGTTTCGGGGCACCGGGTCGGGAGCGCAGCCCGGACTCGTTAGAGTACATCGGTGCGGGACGCGCGTGCGCAGCCTGCGGACGGGCTGGGGCCGGGCGTCTGGGTCCCTCCGAGCGGGGGCGGGGCCCGGGAGGTGCGGCCTCGGAAAGAGGGTGGCGGGGACAGGGCAGCCTGTGGGGAGAGGGGCAGGCCAGGGAGATGCAAGTTGGAAGAGTGGAGGAGGGACTCCCAGGACAGATGAGGTCTCGGGAGGGAAGGGGGTGCTCGGCGGGAAGGGGGTCCTCCAAGGCAGATGCAGCCCTGGGAGCAGAAGGGGGTGCGCACCCAAGGCCAGGTGCAGCCTTGGTGTGAGGAAAGGGCCCCCAAGCAGATGCAGTCCCAAGAGAAGCGGAGCTCAAGGAAAGATAAAGCCTTGGAGAGAGAATGGGTGCAAATGCACCTCCAGGCAAGGAAAGGAGCACCCAGGGGTTGATGTGCCACTGAGGGAGGGGAGGGAGGCGCTTGGGGGCAGATGTATCTGAGAAGAGATGAGGCTCTGAGGCTCAGGGAGGTTGAGGTCACTGGGTTGTAAGCAGCTGCGATGGCACCCCACCGGGCTGGCGGCTGGGGAGGGATGGGGAGAAGCCGCGACATTCGACATTCGGTAACAGCGGCCTCACTCCAGGAGGTGCGCAGCAGGTGTCTGTGGAATGAGTCGTTGGAAGGAGCGAACATCCAGTACTGAGATTCCTAGCGCCCTGCCTCCTACCCCAAATGTCTTTACATAAACGTTTGTGGTGAAAGGTGCAGTCACGTTCCAGTACGGCTGCTCCGTGAGCTTCTCTGACTTCCTTAGTAGCCCGGCGTGCTGTGGTTCTCCCTGCCTGCGTCTGGGAGCCATGGCGGTTTAGTACTATTTTTGTAGCCTCTTGTGAGCCCTTTAGGACTGCCACCCCTTTATTGTGACGGTTCTTCACTTCTTTTCTAGGGCATCCTGAGCCTGCAAGATGTTGGGATTTTTGAAGCGCCCTATAGTGATGACCACTCACATCAACTTGAACGTTGTGGTTCTGACCGGGGTGGGGTTGCTGAGCCGGCTGTGGCGACTCACCTACCCTCGGGCCGTGGTGTAAGCCAAACAACCCCATTCTTAGGGCCTATGGACAGTCGTGGTTGTGACATGAAGTGCCTTGATTGAACAGTGTAAACAGGAAACTGAAATTCTGGGCTTCTTGGTGATGGATATTTTTGGCAGTGAGAGGAGAGATGGGTTTTTCCCCAGTAGACCTTTTAGATCTTGCCTTATAGGTCTATGTCAGGTAAAACTTGGCCCACTTAAAGGCTGCAGTAGAGGAAAATCTGTTTAGCAGCCTTAGGAAACCATTTTAAAATCGGAAGGCAGAGGATTGATGGATTGGAAAGCAAGTCTTCATCATTTAGAGCACTCAAAGCATGTGTTTTGTCATAATGGGAAACGTTTGCTGTTATTGTTGAAGGGCTATTTATTAACTGATTAATATACGTGTTCTTTTTTGTTTAACCTTTTATTATGGAAAGCATCAAACATACACAAAAGTAAAGAGAATAGTAAAGTGACCCCTGGCACCAATATATTTATTACCCAGCTTCAACAATTATCAGTTCATAGCCAACCTGCTCCCTGCAATGAATTATTTTGATGCAAATCCTACACATACTTCATTTATAAATAATTCAGTATATAGCTCTCAAAGATAAGGGTTCTTAAAATCAAAAATCACATAACCATAGCAGCATTATCGTGCCTGAGAAATTGACAGCAGTTCCTTGATACCATGATTTCCCAGATTGTCTGAAAATGTTTTATTGCAGTTGTTCCTACATTCCTTTCACACTTGCAACTGTGTGGTGACCGTTGGGTCACCGGGTCTGATTCTGAATCATAGCCACAGACGTGTGCTCGCGGCCCTGGGGGGTGGGGTGGGGAACAAGCCTCGTGTCGCGAGGCCTTTCGGCAGGTTGGCCAGTGATGCACACCTAAATCAAAACTGGGGAGAGAAGTAAGAATCCGTTTGGGCAAACATCTTGGGTGCCAACTGTGCTTGGTGAATTTTCCACCTCTGTCCCTGTGGATGGATGATGTTGTGTGTGTGTCTTAATATTTGGGGATGGGATACAATTGGGGCAAAAGGTCTGACCTTTGCTGATCACTCACCTAAAGTTGTTTGGAAGCACATGTACGTTTATCCTCAGCCTTTTGTCTACAGTTAAGATTTCTGGACTGGGCTTGGTGGCTCACGCCTGTAATCTAACACTTTGAGAGGCCAAGATGGTAGGATTGCTTGAGGCCAGGAGTTCAAGACCAGCCTGGGTAACATAGTGAGACCCCGTCTCTATAAAAAAATAAAAAATTAGCCGGACGTGGTAGCAAGTGCCTGTAGTCCCAGCTACTTGGGAGGCTGAGGCATGAGGATCACTCGGGTCCAGGAGTTCGAGGCTATAGTATGCTGTGATCGCACCACTATACTTCTAGCCTGGGCAACAGAGTGAGACCCCATCTGGAAAAAAAAAAAGATTTTTAATTGAATGTAATGTATTTTTTTTTCAGTTTTGATGAAGTATATTATGGGCAATATATCTCTTTTTACATGAAACGAGTCTTCTTTTTGGATGACAGTGGACCACCATTTGGCCACATGCTGCTGGCCCTGGGAGGTAGGATTTGTGAGTATGAGAAGTAGCCATTGGCTTTCAAGTCCTCAAATACATCTAAAACTTATCAGTGAATTTCTTAATGGCAGAAAGCGTGCCTTATTATTTATTTGTTTCCGTATTGCTTGCCGTAGTACTCCAGAAATATTTGCTGAATGGGATAGTTACTGATTAATCCTCTGTTTTAGGTTATTTAGGAGGATTTGATGGTAACTTTTTGTGGAACAGAATTGGAGCAGGTAAAAGATAATTTTCATTTTCCTTATTAATGTGCACATGTTAGAATGGAGAGATAGTGGCTTTCATAGGGATTAACAACTGTGGCTTATTGATCTGAGTGCAAGGTATAATAAATTATTTGGGTATAAGTGCTGGACTTTTGAGAAGTCTGGTAAAAATCTCAGTGTTTAGTTGCAGTAACTATTTTTCCCTAGTTTTTGGTACATGTATCATGTAGTATCTGATTGCAGTGATCTTTCGTACCTGTAAATGTTGTATATTGCCACAGTGTTTTTGGAAATAGATGGGGTAAATTGATAATTAGCAAAACGATGATTTCAGAATTCTTAGTCATGTTTTCTATGCTTAGTGGGATCTGGTTCATTGACTCTGTAAAGCTAATTTCAAAGCCTTCGCCCATAGCTTGCACACTCACTTGCTGATGTGGTCCCCTTTTGTAAACTTTTGTCTTAGAGTCTGTGAATATGACACTCTGAAAACATACCTGCAGTTTATGGAGAGGGTGTGTGCAGAGTGCTCTCAGCTTTGCTGTGTGGTTGCTTTTCCAGAATACAGTAGCAACGTGCCCGTGTGGTCCTTGCGCCTGCTGCCAGCACTCGCAGGGGCCCTGTCGGTCCCCATGGCCTACCAGATAGTGTCAGAGCTCCACTTTTCTCACTGTGCTGCCATGGGAGCTGCTCTGTTGATGCTCATCGGTAAGACCCAGGCCCCTGCCTCCTCTTGGTGTCGTTCAGGGAAGAACTAAGCCTTTGTACATTTCATTGTGAGGCCCAGGAGAGCTCATGGGTTGGTGGGTGTGCTGCACTAGGAAGTACTTCTGGTTCATCCAGAGTCGACTCTATGGGTCACCCGCTCCCAGGCCGCCCCCTTGCCTGTGGGGCTGCTGAACTGTGTGATCAGACTCTGATTGGTAGTGGAGGTGGGGGGCTGCACAGACAGGGTACACGCACACCTTCAGTGCTCCAATTCCAACCAAGCTCGTCACCTAATGACAGCTTCCCCTGGCTGGTCCACCACCTCCCAGGCCTCAGCCGATTGAGATGGACTGTTGAGTTAATAGGTACTCTTCAGAAAGGATCCTTCTGCTCAGGTTTATGAACAGACGAAATTAAATCAGATGAAAAGTTAGACTAAAAAATAAAAAAAGGTTATTTATCGAGTGACAACCCTGTATGAGGCCCTGTGCCTGTCCAATGCCTTAATGTTTACGGCAGCCCTAAGGAGTCGGTATTCCTTCTGCAAGCAAGAAAAATAAAGACTCAGAAAAGTCAAGTGATTTGCTCAGTTCATACCGTCAGGTGTTGGTAGGTGTGAGCCAGACCTAGGAGTTTGTCTTCGTGGCTCTGGAGCGGGTTCCCTTCCAGCCACCCCATTTCCGGACTTCCTGCCTTCACATGCTGTGACACTCGGGAGGGTGGCTGTTTGTCTCGGTTCAGGGTGCCTTTTCTTGTGCATGGTTTTCATCTTCGTGCGTTCACCCTTGCTCCCGTAAACCTGACACACGTCTCGTCTTTGTAACAGAGAATGCTCTGATCACTCAGTCAAGGCTGATGCTTTTGGAATCAGTGTTAATATTTTTTAATCTATTGGCTGTGTTGTCCTTCCTGAAGTTCTCCAACTCCCAAAAACGCAGGTACGGAAAATGGGACATATTTTTCCTAGTTAATGAGAAAAAAGATTCCGGGTAGTTTGTTGGCCTGAAATGGTCTAGGAACTTTTTATGTTGAAGAGCTGCCTGCTAAGTATCTTTTGGTCACCGAATACTTTTTGGGTTGGCCCTTGGCTCATGACTTCGTAAATGCATCCTCATTTTTCTATAACTTAAACTAGCAGCAGAAATTTTCTGAACAAAAGAAAAATTCTACCAGGACTGATGCTTTGGGAGCTGAGGGTTGTTTTTGTTGTTGTACCTGGTGCTCGTTGCAGCCCCCAACCCAGGAAGATTTTTCTAAGAAATGTGTGATTTCTCTGGCCAGTGGGAAACCTCATGCGAACATTCCTTTCTCCGTCTGCTCTGTTTTTCTGTTTTTATTCCAGCCCTTTCTGTCTGAGCTGGTGGTTTTGGCTAACGCTAACTGGGGTTGCCTGTTCCTGTGCCGTGGGGTGAGTTTGAGCCACTGGTGTGGGGTGGCGTCCTCTTCCTCTTGTGTTTCACATCTCGTTCTAACTTTATTTCAACCCTGTCTCTTCAGCATCAAATACATGGGCGTGTTCACATACTTGCTGGTGCTTGGTGTCGCGGCCGTCCATGCTTGGCGCCTGATTGGTGACCGGACCTTGTCCAATGTAGGTGCTGCGTTAGGCTCCCCTGTGTGGAGGGTGTCACAAGGAGTATTTGGGGGAAAGACCCGAATCCTCAAAGCTTCGGAAGTAGACGGGCATGGGTAGCCTCTGTGTGGGAGTTTCTGTCACTGACTCTTCCTGAGCCTGCCATGTCTGGAAATAGACACGCCTTTCCATGCAGCAGGAAGTGACATTTCCTCGAATCTTCTGGCAGGTCTGTGTATTCTGCCACTTGCTTGCCAGGGCAGTGGCTCTGCTGGTCGTCCCAGCCGTTCTGTACGTGCTGTTCTTCTACGTCCACTTGATTCTGCTCTACCGCTCAGGGCCCCACGACCAGATCATGTCCAGTGCGTTCCAGGCCAGCTTGGAGGTAAGAAGCGGATGCCACAGCCACCTGGGAAAGAGGATGACAGTAAATTCAGTCTCCTTACATAAACATCAGCAAGTGAGCGTTAGAGGAAAAACCAAATCAAGCAGTGAGGAATCCATGCCAGCATTTCTAAACGAGTTCTGACCCTGGTGGTATGGAAATAAATGAAGGAGTCAGCTCTCTGATACTGTCAGTCTGACGGTGCGTGAGAACATTTTGAAGTCAAGTCCTACAAGCCCTGGGCAGTTTCCAATGCCTCGTAGGCCAGACTCGGCCCTGACGTTCACTCTCATGAACTTGCAGGTGAGTGAAACGTACCATTTGACGTGGTCAGGACCGTAGGCCCTGGCATCAGCAGGCTGCTCTGCTCTTTTTCTTTGAAGAGACGTGGCCAGGCTGGAGTGCGGTGGTGAGATCACAGCTCACTGCAGCCTCGAACTCCTCGACCCAAGCGATCCTCCTGCCTCAGCCTCCTGAGTAGCTGGGACTGCAGGCACGCACCACCACGCCTGGCTAACAGGGTCGTGCCTGGGCTGGTCTAGAACTCCTGGCCTCCTGAATTCCTAGGATTGGCAGGTGTGCGCCACCGCGCCCAGATTGGACAGATTTCTTAACTACCCAGTTCCAGTTTTTCTCATCTCTTAGACGCAATAGTTGCTCTTACCTCACAGGACGCTCATAAGAACTAGATGAGGGCGTGAGTGGAAGGTTAGCCGAGTGTCTGGCCCAGAGGCACCGTTCAGTCAGAAGTGGCTCTGATTATGACTGTACGATGTAATAAGGCACGATTAGACGATAGATATGATAACTATATAATGAGAATCGCTGCTACCCCGAGTGTCACCCAGAAGGAGTGGCCACCGGGAAGGCTCGTTTAGGTTTGCTTCCCTCCCTCTCTCTCTCTCCTGCCTTTCTGCTTTCATCTTAGGGAGGACTAGCTCGGATCACCCAAGGCCAACCCCTGGAGGTGGCCTTCGGGTCCCAGGTCACTCTGAGGAGCGTCTTCGGCAAGCCCTTGCCCTGCTGGCTTCATTCCCACCAGAGCACCTACCCCATGATGTAAGGAAAGTAACTCTAAATTTGAAGATATTTTTTCACAATTTTGCTTATCCTAGCAACTTGCATTTTCTGTGAGGCAGTTTGCAGGACAGAAGGAAATCGAGCTCTCAGACGCTGATCGTGGGTGAGCTTTGTGATTTCCGTGTGGAGCAGCTGGAGGGACCGGGCGTGCGGTGGGCCCTGTGCGTGCTGTTGGCGCCACCTGCGCGGCTCTGCCAGCACTCAGCACTGTGCCTCACGTCTCCCGGCCCCTGCCTGCTAGGTTTAGGCTCCTTGTCTGTTGTTTCTTTGTTTTCCCTGAAACACTTCGCTGGGTAGCATCTGTTGAAATCTCTTCCCTCTGCAGAAGCCCTGGGAGAAAGGCCTGTGGCCTGACTGCTGACCCACGTCCAGGTACATTTCTTGTTGACTTCTTCACAGATACGAGAATGGCCGGGGCAGCTCCCACCAGCAGCAGGTGACCTGTTACCCCTTCAAAGACGTCAATAACTGGTGGATCGTAAAGGATCCTGGGAGGTGAGTATGGGTCCTGGAGCTCACCTCTTGGCCTGGCCAGACGCGGTCCTGCGGCTCAGTCCTGGGTCCTCTTCTCTGTCCATTCCCCTTCCTCGCTGACTGTCCTCACTGTCACGTTCACGCTGTGCTCTGAGGATTCGTACAGGTGTGTCCCAGACACCACTCCTGTGCCCCCTCCCTGCAAAAACGAGGACTCCTCGCTCCTCTCAGAAATGGTGTCGTCTTGCTCAGGCCTCCCGCAGACTCACTCCCTACGTCCAGTCCAGGGCTTTGGCGCCAAACGAGGTCTCAGAAGTCAGGTCCCATCTCCGTCTCCCCCAGCAGTTTCCCTCCTCTCCCGCCCTCCCTACTTGAGCAGCGCAGCCCCTGAGTGCGGTTGCGGCAGGTCCCTCCTGGCCCACACCCTGTCCTGAGCTTCTGGTGCCCCTGCGCAAGGCAGCCTCTGGCCCCGCTCCGCTGGGCCCTGCTCACAGCACGACCTGCCAACGTGCGTCTCCGGAGCAGGGCCAGCTCCTCCGGCCGGCCGGTCCTTCTGTGAAAACTCGGAGGCCGGCTCCTGGGGAGGCATCCTCCGCCCCCAGCGCCACCCTCCCTCCTCTTTCGGGGCCACTGGCCATCTCGTGGCCGTCAAGCACCTGCTGACTGTCGGTTGTTCGTTCACTGGCTCGGTGTCTGTCCCACTCGCTGCAGGGACGTGAGGGCAGCAGGCCCCAGCCTGGCGTCTGGGTCGTGATGGGCTCTCCGTGCTCTTTCGTGGAGAGAACATGGGGCAAGAGTCTGTGAGGAGATTTCTCGGTGCCCATGGTGTCTTTATCCCCTTGGCACTCATAGGCAGCACAGAGCGGCTGTGGTGACAACAGACAGTCATGTTTGGAAAGGGACCTCAGGTTTCAGAAAAGAGTTAAATCGAGCGCCCGTGCTCGGCTGTGTATGAACTCGCCTCACGCGAGCCACAGTGGGTCGGGCCGTCTGCCGTGAGCGTCTGGGGCGCGTGCCCTCCTAGCATGGCTGTCAGTTTGAGGGCACTGGGCTCGGTGCCACCGACAGCCCCGTTTCTTCCCAGGCACCAGCTGGTGGTGAGCAGCCCGCCAAGACCTGTGCGGCACGGAGACGTCGTGCAGCTGGTCCACGGCATGACCACCCGCCTGCTCAACACGTGAGCACCCCCGTCCTCCCTCGCCGCCCTGGCTTTCCTCTGTGGCCCCATTTGGAGCGGAACGTGAGTTCTGCCGTGGGCCACTGCCCCCGTCTTGCTCCCGCAGGGGCGTGCGGCTCTCCGATGTGCGGAGGGACCTCAGGGCTGGCAGCTGAGGGGAGGGGGCCCACAGGGAGTGGAGCCTTAGTGGGGGTCGGACAGAGCCCAGCACAGTCCACAGGAGACCCCGGCGCCCGGGGAGACCGGATGGCAGGCTGGGCGGCAGGGCGCAGTGAGGCATGGGTGCTCGTGTGCACAGCGTTACGAGTCTGAAAGATAAGTGAGCTCAGCAAGGACTGAAGCGTGGGCGCGAGCGGAGCGGCGGAGGCTTCCTCCCTGTGGGTTCTCACCTGTGCCTGGCCTGACGTCCTCTTCCCTCACCGGCCTCTACCGAGGCCCTCCTGCTTTGTCTCCTGGCCTGCGAGGGCCCAGTCCCAGGCTGCCTGTCCTCCCCGCACCGGCCGCAGCGTCTCGCCTCACTCCCAGACACCCAGGCTCCCCTGGGGGCCTGCGCCCCCCCCCACCCCCCGTAGCTCCGCGTTCACACGCCCCGCTTGTCCGGTTCTCCCGGGAAGGGCCCCGAGGCTCAGGCGTCACCCTTCGTTCTTCTCCCATCCCTTGTTTACACCATCAGGAAATATGTTGTCCAGACCCTCAGAACTGACCCCACATGGGGCCTGCATCCCGACTACCTGCCTCCCCCTTGCTCCCCACAGCCCTCTCGGGTGGCTTCTCTGCTGAGAGCCCTCGGTGGCTCCTGTCGCACTCAGCTCTCCCCCTGCCGAGGCCACCGGCAGCCCCTGGCACACTTGACCCCGTCACCCAAGCCTCCCCAGCCCCAGATGGCTGACGCGGCCCCCTCAGGCTCTCACACCTGCTCCCCTGCTGGGCTGTGCTGGGGCTCAGCTCCCCCAGGGCCTGCTCTGTGCAGTGTCACCTCATCGAAAGCGTTTGCTGGGCGTTGTCCGCAAGCCTGTTCTAATCCGTGGCCCTCCCACCGCCTGTGAGCTGCTGTCTGCCAGCGCAGACGCAGACGGCTGTTTTCCCAGTGCTGTGAGGGCTTTGTCTCTTTGTTTGCAGCTGGTGGCCGGCTCCTAGAAGGCGCCAGACACACGGCTTGGGAAAGATGATTGCTGAGCGATTGCAGGAGGAGGAAATGGGTGTTTCTGAGCAGTGATGTTGCTGTCACAGAGGGCAACGTTTTCTTCCCTCCTGGCATTGCCCGGTCCCCAGGCAGCATCTGGGTCCTGGAGTGAGGGAGATGGTGCCACTCTACGGTCCTGTGGCAGCAGTTCCTTCCTCTGAGGCTGGGTTCACTTGTCCAGCAAGTGGGTGGTACTGCCCCACAGTAATTTTTAGACACACGGGTGCAGTCCGCAGCGGTGCACACCTGCACGTGGGCCCTCCGTGGTGCAGCCGCATGTGGTGGGGACCGATGGGACCAGGGCGTCCTCTAAGGCTGAGCTGGCTTTGTTTTCGAAAAGTGGTTTTTTCCCTCCTTAATGAAACGGTAACTGCCTCTCGGAGGCGCTTGAAGAATTCCTTCCGAAAGCTCTGTGTTGGTTTTCCAGGCATGACGTCGCAGCCCCCCTGACCCCCCACTCCCAGGAGGTCTCCTGCTACATTGACTACAACATCTCCATGCCGGCCCAGAACCTCTGGAGACTGGTGAGTCTCGCTGTGGCCAGCGCAGGTCACAGCTGTCAGTGACGCTGCTTGCGGCACGGTCATCCTGGCCTGCCATTAGAGTGGTTCTGATTCAGAGTAAAATTATGTAAGTTTATCCCAGCAGTTTGGGAGGCTGAGGTGGAAGGATCACTTGAGGCCAGGAGTTTGAGACCAGCCTGGGCAATATAGCAAGACCCTGTCTCTAAAAAAAAAAAAAAAAAACAATTAGCCAGGGGTTGTGGCGCCTGCCTATAGTCCCAGCTCCTTGGGAGGGCCCAGGATCACACCACTGCTCTCCAGCCTGGGTGACAGAGTGATCCTTTATCTCTGAAAAAAGGAAATAGATGTTTTCACAGAAACAGACATTTCCTTCTCTGTGGAGCTCGAAATCTGAGTGGTTTTGTGTGTCAGGCCTGATTTTTCTCAAAGATTTTAGGTGCTTTGTGTTTGCTCCATGTTGGGCTCTGTGGGCTCACATGGCTCTGCCAGGCGAAGGTTCTCCCGATCTGTGTAGCCTCAGGACGGGTCCTGAGCATGCGAGGACAAGCGCCTCGCAGCCAGCCCCAGGCAGGGTGTTAACCGGTTCCCTGTTCTCAGGATTTCCCCGGGCAGAGGCTTGGCCGTCGGTGTGGGGGATGGCCTCAGGGTGGCTGGGCGTGTGGTCACCTTTCCTCCGAGTGGCCGGGGGGATGTGCTTCCCTTACGGAGCTGGGTCTCCTGGGAAAGTTTCCGTAAAGAGAATGTTTCATTACTGGGCCGTTTCTCTGTGGCTCTAAGGACGTGAGCGCCAAGTGCAGCTGCTGCCTGTGATCGCGGTGATGACGCGGGGCTGTTTCATGCGAGGTCGTGCTCCCCTTCCCGTGTCTGAGTGGCTGCAGCGGCACCCGCCGACACCAGCCCACCCGCGTGTTGGTTCTCGACGGTGTGCGTGGCATGTGCCCGCTGGCCGGCCCTCCGGGCACAGCCAGTGTCCGCTGACTCCCCTTCTCTGTGCAGAGCCAGTGCCTCTGCCCGCTTGCCTGCTCAGTGCGCCGCGTGTTTGCTTTCTGTGTCTCCGTCTTCCCCGGGGGCCCGCCTTGCCGTGAGCTCTGCGCACCCCGGCTCTCCCGGGGGCTCTCCCAAGGCCAGTGCTGCGGAGAGTGTCGCCCGCTCTGCCTGGCTCCCCTTTCTGACGTCTTGCTGCCCACGGCTCCGCTGCCGATCCCTCCTCTCCTCCCCCGCTGCCTCCTCCGTCCCTTCCGATGGCACCAGGCGCCCGCATTTCAAGTAACTGACGTCTGCAGAGCGAAGACGGAGGAGCCGGCGTCCGCAGTGGGCGCCCAGCCTGCAGGGAGGACCTGGACAGGCCCCTGGGTTCCTGGCTCCCACTCCACTTCCTGGGTGCTCTGGTTCTTGTCAATAAAGTGGGAAAAGCAGTAGCCACGTGACCTCCTGGGCCACGCAAGGCCCCAGTGGGTGAGGATGTGACGAAGCAGAGTGCTCTTCAGAGCTACTTGTCTCTCTTACCACCCAGGACGAGGAGTCCCCCCGATGGTGTGTCTTTAGGGACAGTGTCTCTCACCTTCGTTTGAGCCGCCTTTGAGTCCTGCCAGAGCGGGCCTGAGGAAGGCTCACTTCCTGGCCAGGGCGCTGGGCTTTCTCAGTGCACAGGTGCCACAGACAGGCTCGGAGAACGCCAGCTCTTTACATCCCCATCAGGAAGCTTCTCCTGGGCGGCCGTTGCAAGGATGACTTGCTTTCCCACTCGCCCTCGGACCAGCACAGTGGCCTGGGCGTCAGGAAGAACGTCCGGGACAAGCCCCTCGCCACCCCCTGGCAACCCCCTCGCTATGGGCTTGGCCCCTTATCTTAGACCGAAGTTAATGTTATTATCTGGGGACTGGTCTTTATTTTTACATTCAAGGAAATTTGGAAAGGAAGGAAATCATCGACAAAGTCTGTTTTTGCAGGAAATTGTAAACAGAGAATCAGACACAGACGTCTGGAAGACCATCCTGTCAGAGGTGCGCTTTGTGCATGTGAACACGTCGGCCGTCCTGAAGGTAAAGGCGCCGCTCGTGGCTCAGCCATCGTAAGCTGCAAACCCCAGTCTGGTCGGTGAGCTCTCGGCTGCGCCGGCTCCCGCCGGGCAGACCCTGGCTAAGGCCCGGCTGTGTGTATTTGCGCTGAGGGAGGCGGTTGCTGTAATTTCTCAGGATGGAATCTTAATGTGATGCTCTGCAGGGGACATCTGCTTCCCTGTGCCCAGGGTGGGTTCCCCTTCCAGCA
>RJWJ010001482.1:0-123565 GCA_004363605.1 Indri indri
GGCCGAGCCACAGGCGCTGCTGGGCCCTGGGCATGGAGGGCTACCCCCCGCCACGGGGGCCTGAGTGGTTCTCCCCTGTAAAGTGGGGGTGGGCAAGGGTGTGTGAACAGGAGTGGCTGGGGCGGGTGACAAAGCCCAATCCCCTCTGCTGGGCCTTGGCGTGAGGCCTTGTGAGGTCGAGGTCAGGCAGGCTGTGGGGCTACAGTCTCACCTGGCTGGACTCAGGGCGGGGGACGCTGGTCCCAGGATGTGGCTACGGGCATCCCTCAGCGCGGAGACCAGGTCGGTCCCCTGCCCTTCTCCCCGTGGAGCCTGGCATGGCCGGACATTCGGGCAGCCAGTGGGACGCATGCGGCGATGGACACTGGCCGCGGTCCAGGCCAGCGGGAAAGACTTCACTTCTTAGCAGGAATAGAAAGAAATAAAGTCAGGAGTGGATGTTCATTCGTTCTTCCAGAAGGGACTTCAGATACCCAGGGCTCCTCAGGCTTCTGGAAAACTCAGTTCCTGCTCTTGGCCAAGGGAGCCACTATGCCAGATTGTCCTTCCCTGGCAGTTGGGGGGTGTTGGGGCCCCTGTGGGGCCGCAGGCAGGAGGCTGAGGGGCACCGGCACCCTGGTCCGGGGTGTTTGTGGGGTCCTGGCACAGGGCATGGACCGGGGCCTTCCCTAAACAGCTGCGTGTTTCCTCGCACTGTTTGGCTGGTGTTGGCTGCGCGGGGCGGGGCGGGTGGCCTGGCTGTGCACTCCAACCGCCCTCTCCCTCCAGACTGACGTCCTCAAGTGCGTGGTCAGCACGGAGCCCGGCCTCCGCTCCCACTGGCTGGTGGCCGCACTCCGCGGCGCCTGCCGCTTCCTGAGGGCTGCCTTCTTCATGCTGCTGCCAGAGAGATGAGCCGCCACCTGCAGCGGCCGCAGCCTGGCCCGCCTGGCCCAACGCAGGGGCCCTCAGCACCTGGGCTGGGAGCCTGCTGGCCCCTGGAGCCCGGCCTGAGCCCCACCCCCGCAGACCCAGGCCCTCTGGGAGGGTGCGTGGGGACGGGCTCCCCGGAGCCAGCCTACGGCCCTTCCCTCGCACCCCTCTCCTGGAACCCCCGTGTCTTCCCTTTCTTCCGGGTCAACTCCCAGGCCCCGAAGGAACACACGCTCTCACTTGATGCCCTGGGGTCCCCTCCCAGGAGCAGGGCTGTCTCAGGACACGAGTCTTCATGGGCCCTGCACGTCCAGGCTGAAGGTGACTCTGGTCTGGCCCAAGCTGGAGAAGCCACGGGGACTTCCTGACCCCGTGAATGGAGCAGAAGGCTCAGGTGCTGGTTGCGTGCGTGATCCGTCTCCAGAAGGAGAGTGTGTCCCCTGCCTGTGGCAGGTCCCTGTATGGCTGGGACCAGCGCTTGGGCTCCGGCTGACGCACCTGACCAACGAACGCGGAACCCTGCAGAGGGGAACAAGTCTGCACGCGTGCGATGGAGGGCAGGGGTGACCCCCGTGGCCTGCCTCATGCCCATCCTCACACGACCACACAGGGACCTGTCAGGGTCCCCTAAGGACTCACACCGAGGAAGCCCATCCCCTCAGGGAGCACCGGAGGCTCCGAGCCACCCCCAGCCTCCCCTTGGCACCTGTGGTTCCCCGGTCCAGGCACACACAGGCGTCCTTCCTGGGCCCCCAGCCAGCCAGTGCGGCGAGATGCGCACAGGCCGCGTGGGCAGCAGCCCTTCCTCAGTAGCCACGTGGCTCAGCCCTGGCCCAGCAGCCTGCCCGCCCCAAACGGCCCATCCGAGCCCACCCTGCCAGGCCACGTGCCAGGACAGCAGAGGGCCCTGCGGGAAACCATCCCCAGTCTCAGGGCGCTCAGGTCCCACTGGAGGGCAGAGGCTGGAAATAAACTCATTTTCATTTCAGATAAAGTGTCTCCCTGTGTTAAACTGTCTAGCTGTAAACTGGAAAAGGTGTGGAGGGTTTGTGTGAAAATAGCTGGGTGGCGGGTGGGGCGGGAGAGTGGACATGGGCGGGTCTCTGGTCGGGTTAGGGTCACAGGCACCACTGCCCATGTCCAGCAGTGGGAGGGGAACGGCGGCATCCACGGTGACGCAGCAGAGAGAGCGGCAGTGCCACGGGGCTCCGTGTGACTCAGCTCTGCAGTCAAACAAAGGGTGTAGTGCACGGCCCGCTGTTCCGCCTGCACTGACAACGTGGGAAAGGAAGGGTGAGCTCAGGGATTCAGAGTCCTGGCTCCGGCGCCACAAGGACAACCGCAAAGTTGCTACGTCTGCCCCGAGACTCAGCTCCTTTGGCTGCAGGGTTGCGACTGCTGAATGTCAAACCTGGAGTCTTGCCCTCTGAGTGGCTGGACTTCAGCGCAAGTTGAACTCCCAGGTCATGGAGGGCATTGGCTGGGGAGGGAGGGTCCTGACAGCCGGGGTGGGGTGTGCGAGAAGACCCTACAGCACCCCTCTGCAGCCCTCTTCCCACCTCTTTCTCCCCCAAGGCTGACCTCACCACCTCTCAAGATCTAACCCTAATGCCAGCAGCCCAAGCCTCCCTGACCCCTCGGCAAGGAGGTTGCTGGTGGAGAGTGCCAGGCCCAGGCCCAGGAATACAGGTCTGCTGAGCTGTTTGCTCACAGGTGATGCAGGAAGGGAGCTCCAGCCCCTCCCACGGCCACTGCCCTCAGCTCCGCACATCTGCCCCTTTGCGGTGGGGCCCCGAGGGCAGGGCTGGCAGGACAAGGCTTTGCGCAGCCTTCCTCCAGACGATGGCGGCCAAAGCCAGTACCATGAAACGTGAAGTGTGGGTGTTTCTGAAATCTTCAGGTGGGATTATCCCAACCCCCTGAGGGAGGCCGTCTTCCACTACCGTGTGCTGTGCCAGAGAGCTCACGTGCGCAGACACCCCGTGGGGGCACACACACGCATGCTCTCTTGCACTGGGAACAAATACCAGGTGGCTCTGCAGCCCAGTTCTCCACAGTCCCCCGTCTGTCCAGCCATCGTCAACCGTCTCCCTTGCCCCCATGTGTCTGTCTCTCTCTCTCTGGGCCAGCCTTGCCACAGTGCTGGGGGTCCTGGGCAGGCCCCAGCTCCCTGCTTCCTGATGCAGGGACATGCTCCCAAAGCCCGTCTGCCTCCAGCTCGGGCCACATGGCCTCTCAGTCTCAGTTTCCCCTTCTGTACAACACAGGCTTGAGCTGAGGTCTTCTAGCCCTGCCCTCCTGTCCAGCCTCCTGATGAAGCCAGAGGCACAGAGGACACGGTTGTTGTGCACAAGGTACCTGAGGCCCCCTTCCTGCCTCCCTCATCGCCCACCTGCAGGCCCTGCTGCCTCCTGCCTGCTCCTGCCAAGGCCCCCAGCCAGGAAAACACAGAGGGGGTCCCAGGGGATCTCCTGGGTGAAATCTGGCTCAGGGCGGGACCACCAAGTGGGTAGCGCAGATGGGAGGAATGAGCCAGCAGGAGGGTGGGGGGAGCAGGAGCCACCTCGCCTGGACAGGCTGCGTCCCTCAAACCCTTTGGCATGTTGCCAGCACAAGCGAGCAGCTGCAAACACTACAGGAACTCAGAAAAGCAGCAGGACTTAAAGGGACACGGAGATCAGTGGTCTTTGTGCATTCAGTTGGAAGACAGAACAGAAGAAATGACCCATTTCCAGCAGCAACAGAGACAAAATCCCTAAGGAAATGTAACCTTGTATGAGGAAAACTTAAATATACCTTAAAGACACCGATGTATCCCCTGAAAATTCATGTGTTGGAAACTGGGTCCCCAATACAGTGGTGTTGAGGTGGGACCCTCGGGAGGTGACGGGGTCATGGGGGCTCTGCCCTCAGAGTGGATTCGGTCAAAGGGAGGGGGTGGTGACCAGCAGGGTGGGTCTCCCGGGCTCCTGCACTGCCGGGCTCTGCAGAGTCCCCTCCAGCAAAGCCCTCAGCAGAGATGGCCCCTGCACCGTGCAGTTCCAGCCTCCGGAGCTGCAAGGAACAACTTTCCTTCTTTGTAAATTATCTAGTCTGTAGTGCTCAGTTATAGCCACAGAACAGAGACTAACACAAACAGAATACCATGTTCTGGGTAAGAAAACCATTTCATAAACAAGACACCTTTCCATAGCAAATTGATAAATTTCATGTAATCCTTATAAAAATACCAGGATGCTTTTCTCCTGGATCTAAATAAGCTAATTATAAAGTTCCCCTTAAAGAGAGTGGGGAAGAGAGAGACAGCGTGTGCACTCAAGAATGCAAAACATGGCCAGGAAAACTCTGACAGACAGAGGGGGGAGAAACTAGTCCTGCCAGCCCTGAGCCACCTCCTGGCCCTCCGTAGTCGTGCCAGGCAGTGCCAGGACAGAGGCAGACAAGCAGGCCCAGGACACGGGGAGCCCAGAACAGCTCTCTGCCCAGAAAGTTAGGCTGCGATAAGGGGGTCCCACACCAGCAAGGAAGAGGTGGCTTGTTGGTAAATGTTGCGACTGTTCACCACCCAGAAAAGACTGAACTGAGTCCGTACTTCACACCACACACTAAGGCAGATCCCAAACGGATCAAAGGCTAAACGTAAAAGAAACAAATGCCAGAAAATATTAGTGAATCCCTTTGTAACTAGGGAGTGTGCAAAATCTGCCTAAATATGATTTAAAACCCAGTAACAGTAAGAGACAAAATACACACTGGAAAAAAATGTTTATAACATTGACTGTTTTTAGAAATGTTGGTAATTTAAGATACAAAGCAGACGAGTGGGTGCCAAGGGCTGGGGGTAGGGGAAATGGGGTTACTGGGTCTGGGACTCCGTTCTGGGGTGTTGAAAGTAGACAGAGGGGGCTGTTGTACAACACTCTAAATGTCCTAAATGCAGCCAGGCGTGGTGGCTCACGCCTGTAGTCCCAGCACTTTGGGAGGCTGAGGTGTGAGGATCGCTTGAGCTCAGGAGTTCCAGACGAGCCTGGGCAACATGGTGAGACCCGTCTCTGAAAAAAGTTTTTAAAAATTAGCCGGGCATGATGGCTCACGCCTGTAGTCCCAGCTACTTGGGAGGCTGAGGCAGGAGGATCACTTGAGCCCAGGAGTTCGAGGTTACGGTGAACTGTGATTGCACCACTGCACTACAGCCTGGACAACAGAGTAACACCCCATCTCTAAAAATAAATAGATAAATAAATGAATGCCACTAAACTGCAAACTTTAAGATGGTAAAAATGTTGACATTTATGTGTATTTTGCCCCAATAAAAAATTGTAACTTAAAATGAGGGATATGAGGACTAACATTCCTAATTCGAAAGAGCTTATGAGTTCCAAAAATCAAGAAGAAAATGATAAAAAGTAAGAGAAATGTAAACCAAACCTACACCAAGACTCCATTTCTGCCCCAGTCCAATTCGATACCAGACTCCATTGCCCGTGGGGCCTCACGCGGCACTGTGGGCTGCGAATGCCCAGCTCCCTGGGGAAAAGGGACAGCTCCTTTAAGCGACCAGCTTGCATGAGCTCATTCTCTCCGGAGGTCACCAAGCCACGCGTGAGGGACCCGCCCACGACCCCAACGCCTCCCACCAGCACACGTCCTACGCTGGGGTCACATCTCCACTGAGGTCTGGAGGGGACAAACATCCAAACCACATCACATACATTTTGACTTTGTATCTTCAGTGGAAAAAGTATAAAATTAATAGCTAAAAAAAAAAAAACAAACTTCAATCAGTAGCCATTGTTAATAACTATTATTTTGTTACAACTATTATTTTATCTTGTAGATAAAGCAAATAATGTTAATGTTGTAACGAACCAAGATTTTTCAGCTTAACAGTAAAAATAAGAAAATATAAATTAAAAAAACTTATAATCTTAAAATTTGAACTGAAAACATTAGTATGAACTCATTTTTTTCTCTAAAAAAATGTGTATATCCTATGCTAAAGTAGTTAGGGGTGAAGAATCACGATCTCTGCAATACAACCTCACATGGTTCAGTGAAAACAAATGAGAAAAATTTAAAAACAATATTCTGGTTTTTGTCCATGGAAAGGCCTGGAAATAGAGCAGCCCGGCCATGATGAGCACGTCGGCGCCTGATCTGTGGTCTCTATTCCCACTCCCCGCTAAAGAGAGGCAGACTCTGGAGAAGTGGGGAGCTCCTGCCCAGGGCGGGGGTGCCGGTGGTCGTGGCCCGGAGCAAGGGGCCCATCCCAGGCCCCTGGGCGGAAGGGCTGTGGCGATACCCTGAACTCCTCCTGACCGTCAAAGGAAAGGCCGGCACTTAGTTACAGCACACTGAATACCGCTGCCCTGCACCCACAGGTTCTGCACCTGCGGATTCAACCAACCATGAACTGAACGTAGTTGAAAAATAAAAAATAACAATACAACAATAAAAAATACAAATACGAAAATACAGCATAACAACTATTTACATAGCACTTGTATTAGTATTCTAAATGATATAGAGATGATGTGGAGAATACGGGGAGGCCTGCAGTTCCAGCTATTCAGGAGGCTGAGGCGGAAGGATGGCTTCAGCCCAGGAGTGAGTCCAGCCAGCCTGGGCAACACAGCAAGACCCCGTCTCTACAGGAAGTACATGGGGGGACATGTATAGGTTACAGGCAATCACTACACCACTTTTTATCAGGCACTTCAGCACCTGTGGATTTTGGTATCCGAGAAGGGTCCTGGAACCAATGACCCACAGATACTGAGGGACGACTGTATACACGAAAGTCGTTAAGTTCATAATAGGAGAAGGAGGAAGAGGGTGAGGTGGTGTGGAACTCTCAATCCTTTGGACGTCACGGGGGTTGCCAGGACATTCTTACTCTAAACATTGATGATTAAAGGAACAAATTAGCGGGCATGCGGCCTTTCTGGTAGGAATGTACGTCAGGGTAACCAAACCGCCTAACAGATAAAGGGAAGTTCTTCTGAGTGAGCTCCGGCCACTGAACACAGCAGTGTCTGAAGGGCTAGAAGACAAGCGTTCTGCAGCCCTGGCAGAGGTGTGGGCTCAGCCAAGGGTCACAATGTGCGAGACCTCTGGGTGACAGGTTCGTAGGACACCGGCGGTGAAGGGGCCGGGCTGTCGCCATCGAAGCCCATTAATTCAGCACCAAGAAAGCAAGACCACCAGGCACGAGGCTCCGACGGCCGCGGCAGGAAGAACTGAGTACCTCTCAGAGAGTGTTTCCAACCAGGGCTTCACGTCCAACTTCCAGACGACGGGGAGAGAGGGACAGAGGACCACGGCAAACATGACGAGGGGGTGGCAGTTGAACCCAGGCTGGGGACACCTCTAGGCCAAGGGACCAGCTTCACCAGCAAGTCAGGGGCTCAGGAGAGGGACGGGGGACTTTTAGGATCAAAAGGATCCTACAAGACATCACAACCAAACCCAGAGCACGTGACGCTTCGATAAACTAGCTGTGCGAAGAAAACGTGGAGACGGACTGGTGTCAGAGAACATTACGGATCCTTCCCAAGTTTGTCAAACGGTGCCGTGGCCATGGCAGTCACTCACTTCTGGTCTCTCGGCTCCAAGCCCCACCTCCTGTGCTCTGCCCTGGCGCTGCCCCCAGACTCCCTCTGACACGCCTGCAGGCAGGAGCAGGGAGATGCAGGGGAGGGGACACGAGCTCCCAGGTGCTTTCAGCATCATTCTGGCAGCAGAGGCGGCTCAGATACCAGCCTCCAGGTGCCCTTGGCCCCTGGGGTACCAGCCCAGGCCCTTGTGCGCTGACCCTGCCCCTCCCACAAGGGCCAAGCACCTGCCTGAACTCTCCCCTGAGCTCTGAGGTACCAGCAACCCCACCCTGGTAATACTCTGTCGCCAAGCCCTGGGGGGCAGCGCTGCAGCTGCTACCGCAGGTGTTAACCCCCACGCTTGAGCACTACCTCTTTTAACTCTCTGCTTCCCAACACCTGTGTAACAAACCACGTCTCTATGTACCTGGCGAAGCTTCAGATACAGTGATGTGTTAAGAAAAAAAAAAAAGGCTTTTGTTTTTGGATGCATACCAAAGCATTGAGGGGTAAATGACATTATGTCTGGAATTTGCTTACAAACACTCCAGCAGGAAAAGTGGGAGAGGAACAGAAGAGACGGGTGTGGGAAAATGTTGGTGTGTCCTGACGCTGGGCGATGGGACAAGGTGGAGTGCACGTTTGGAAACTTCCACAGGGAAAAAACCCACAGAAACAAAAGGACTATTTACCACATAGTTATCCAATAAAACTTACATAACAATGTTAAAATCACAACTAACCTCTCTTCTTGGGAACGTCCCTTGTCTGTAGGGACATGGGGTCCTGAGACTCTTAACTCTTTAAAGGTGATGAAAAATAACTGCAATCCGCTATCTTGTATCTTCAACTTATCGTTGACTACTCTTTTGAAGATTTACAAATACTTTAGGTCTTTTCAAAACTGCATGGAGAGAGAGAGAAATAAAGGAAGAACCATTCCGCCTTAATTTCTTATGGAAAAGACTTTGGAAAACAAATAATCAGCAGCAGATGAAAAAAATGTACACTGTACACAAGTGATAATATCCAAAATCCTCAGCCATAAAAATAAAGGCCTTTTATTTGGTTTTCTATGCCATACAGGAACATCCGGACAACACTCTCCAACCAGCAGAGGCTCACGGCCACGCCCACTTCTGCCGCAGGGACTGTCTGCCGAGGAGCCGCCCGTCGCGCACAGTAGCCGGGCCCCTTCCTGAGGGCTCCAGAAGCTCTATTCTAGGTTACGGGGTCACCTTCTTGTAGGTGACATGAAGATGCGGAGTCATTGGCTGTGTAGTGGTTGCCATGGAGACTGTCTGTTCAAGTTTGCCTTCAGAATTCAGCCTGAATTTTCGGGTAATCTGAGCAGGAGAATAAAACACAACGCCTTAGTTTTACCTTCAAAAGATTCGACAAATGCCTGAGCGCCCGCCACGTGCCAAGCACTCGTCACAGGCCTGTGAGCCAGGCAGTGTCCCTGCTGGCAGATGATGGACCCCAGCCCAGGGCCATGTGAGGGTATCAGGATCAAGGTGTCTGGCCCCTGGCCCCAAGCCCCTCAGCTGCTTCCAGAAGACCAGAAGGTGGACACGTGAATTGGCCTCATCTCGGTTTACTTAGAAGCCTGTCTGCTTTTCTGGTCTCTACGACATACACACCTGATCAGATTAAGGTTGAGCTCCCAACGCCCTCCTCCCTGCCCCCTCCCATTTCACTCTGCAACTGGAAGTGACGTCAAATGTGTGCTTGGAAATCTCAGGAACAGCACCTTCGGGACTTCCAGTCCATCAGAGCACAGCACAGTGGCTGCTTCCAAGAAGACTACAAGCCTGTAGCAATTATGTCTTGAATGAGACAATCCTACACGCCTGGAACGTTTGCTGACAGAAAGTGTGAAGTGTGACCGCTGTCGAGAGACGACTCTGCAACGGGCACCCTCTCTCCAGGGTCCCAGATGTGTGTGGGGAGGGGACCCAAAACGTGGGTGAGGCAGGTGTTCTGCTTCTGGCCTTGGCCAACGACTTTGTAACCAACCAACCCTCTTGCAGAGAAAAGCCCAGATTTAAAAAGTCTATTTAAAGGTATCAGAGCACCACCAAGGCAGCAAGGACTAATGTCCCAGAGAGAAGGGAGTGAAGAGGTGAGACCCAGTTTGGAGCAACTATTTGCCCCAAGGCTTGTGCTGCCCAGAGGTCGTGGGGTTCCAGGGGCGGTGGCCAAGAGGCTGGACGCTAAGCAGGGCTTGCTCAGACCCATGGAGCAGCGGGGACAAAAGCTGGAATTTGGTGCCTGTATAGAAGAAGAGGCCCTGGAAACACCCAGGCTTTCCTGTGGGACCCCCGAAGGGCTGTGCCCCGGGAGTGAGGGTGAACCAGAAACACTGGGAAGTCCAGTTTCCAACCAGTCAGTCTCTAACAACCTGCCCCTCCTGGATTGACGATCAGAAGCACAAGAACTGCTGTTTCCTGGGAGATAACATCAAACGAAACCTCAAATCATCTCTATAATTTTTCATACATAATGTCTAGAATCCAAGGGAAAAAAAGAAAAAAAAAACAACCAAAACTACTTAGCTTACTAGAAAAGACCAAAAGAGAAAAGAGAAAGTGAAACAGATCCCCCCACCTTGGCGGGGGTGCCAATACTGGCGTCGTCAGAAGACAGTACAGAGAATTTCAGCAGAGAACTAGAATCTTTCAAAAAGAATAAAATACAAATTCTATAACTGAAAAATGTAATAGACCAAGTCCCCAGCAATGGAATACAAACAGCAGATTAGACACAGATGAAGACACGATCGGTAGCCTGGAAACCGCGAAGTTCTAACTCCTGCGTGACCAGAGGCCCAGAAGAGGGGAAAGGATGGAGCGCAAGCAGTACGTGCGAGATCATGGCCAATTTTCTGGGACTAACGAAAGATATCAAGCCACACGTTCAAACTGTATCATAGCAAAACCTTGGCTGAGAATCAGCAGGAACTTGAAAGCAGCCCGGGGTGGGAGTGGGTGTGATGGTTAACCTTAGGTGTCAACCTGACTGGATTAGGAATACTTAGAAACCCGGCAAAGCATTAGTTCTTGGTGTGTGAGTGAGAGTGTTTCCGAGGTGACCGGCGTGAGTCCGAGTGGACTGGGGGGCAGATCTGCCCTCAGTGCGTGCAGGCAGCACCCGCCCTTATGGGGCCGGAGGGCACAAACAGAGAGGGGAGTGTGTCCATCCTTCTGCTGCGGCTGGGACATACTCTTCCTCTGCTACTCCGGACGACCCCAGGCTCCCAGCGTTGACCCCAGGACTCACACCAGCAGCCTGGCGCCGAAGCCTTCAGACTTGAACCCCGCCAGCCACCAGCACCCCACGGTCTCTGGCTTGCAGACGGGACTTTTATCACCACAGTCACTACTGAATACCATTAAATACGTTTGTTTCAAGTGTGCATGAAATATTCACCAAGTTAGATCATACACTGGGGCATAAAATAAGTGCAACATTTCTAACAGACTAAAATCTCAGAGAATATGTTTTCTGGGCCTAATAAAATTGAATTAGAAATCAGTAGCAATAGAAGATGTACGAAATTCTCAAATATTTGGAAAATAAGCAACACATCTCTAAACAACCCTGTTCAGGGACAAAAGAATAACTAGAGAAGTGAAAAAATTTTGAGCTAGGAGATAATAAAAGCATGGCTTATTATGTTAGTATTTGTGCTAAGGCAAGACTTAGAGGCACATTTATAGCTGCAAATGCTGTAGCACAAAGGAAAAATGGGTTAAAAAAAATCAGTGATGTAAGTTTCTACTTTAAAAAGACAAAAAAAGAGAGGCAATTAAATCCAGGATAATTAGAATAAAAGAAACAATATGAAGCAAAAGTCTTCCAACACTTATTAGTCATATGTAAATCCGTAATATATAAAGAAAGGTAACTCATTATGATCAAGTGGGGTTTATCCCAAGAATACACAGTGGGTTCAGTATCTGAAAACCAGTCACTGAAATTCGTCGTGGTAGAAGAATAAAGGAGAATTACCCATTTATGATTTTTTTAAACTAGCAGACACCATTTGACAAAGGGCATCCACACGGCGGCGGGAGGCTGACTGCCCCCCAGGTACCCGCTCTCCCCACACACTCAGTGTTGCACTGCTGGTCCCATCCGGTAAAGCAAGGCAGGAAAAGAAATAAAAGGCATCAAGATTGCAAAGGGAGAAGTAACACCCTCAGCAATAGCAGAAAATGCAGAGAATCTAAGGGAATCTGTAAAGAAACGACCAAAATATGTGAATTCAACAAGGTCACATAATGTAAGATCGACATACAACAGTTCATTGTATTTCTATATAGTACCAACAAATAATCGGAAAATTTAAAAAATCATTTGTAATTGCATCTAAAACCACAAAATACTTAGGAATAAATTTAACAAAATATGTGTAAGACCAATACTTTAAAAACTACAAAAAAAACAGGATGAGAGAGACCTAACAGATGGAAATTTACCATGGTACTGGATTGGAAGACTCAGTTTGCTTAAGATGGTACTTCTTCCCAAATTAATCTACAAATTAAAATTTTTTCTTTTAGAAATTAACAAGCTGATTATAAAATTCATATGGAAATGCAAAGGGTCCTAGAGTAGCTAAAAAAATTTTGAGAAAAGAACAAAAAAAGAGAAAAGGAAAACAAAATTCTGGAAAAAGAAAAAAGAGAGTTTGGACAACGTCTGTTACCTCATATAAAGCTACGGTGACAAGCCAGTGTGGTACAAAGGCAGACACAGAGCACTGGGGCAGAGTGGAGAGTCCGGAAAAAGATCCACACACACAAAGCGAGTTCACTTTAGGCCAGTGGCTCACGCCTGCGATCCTACCACTCTGGGAGGCCGAGGTGGGAGGATCACTTGAGGTCAGGAGTTCGAGACCAGCCTGAGCAACATAAAGAGATCCCATCTCTACAAAAAACAGAAAAATTAGCTGGGTGTGGTGGTGGTGCCTGTAGCCCCAGCTACTCGGGAGGCTGAGGCAGGAGGGTGCCTTGAGCCCAGGAGTTTTGAGGCTGCAGTGAGCCGTGATCATGCCACTGCCCTCATGCCCGGCAACAGAGCCAGACCCACCCTGTCTCCAATCAGTCAATAAAGGAACGAATGAATAAATAAATAGAGTGAGTTAATTTTTGACGAAAGCAGACACATACTTCAATGAGTTGAGGGTAGTCTTTCCAACAAATGGTGCTGAACAATGAACTACCTGTATGAAAAAAAAATTAAAAACTTGACCACTACTTCACATCATACAAAAACAGTAATTTCAAGTATCACAGATGTCAAGGTAAAAAGCAAAACTATAAAAATTCTTGAAGAAAATGCCTGTGAAAATGCAGCCTGGGCTAGGCAAAAAGTTTTAAGACAGGACACAAAAAGCACTAACTATATAGAAAAAATAGATAATAGGACTAAACTGTTTTGTTCTGCAAAAGGCACTACTTAAGAAACAAACAGGCAAGCCGTAGGGTGAGAATGTAGTCTCAATGCATAACCTGAGGATGGATTTATATCCAGAATACTTAACTCTCACAATTCAGTATAACACAAAAAACACGCTGAAAAAACGGGCAAAGATTTGAATGCTCACCTCACAAAACAAGAAATACAAGTGGCAGTAAGCACAATGCAACATGAGCAGCACCACGCGTCAGGAAAACGCAGATTAACACCACCGCCAGCTGCCACCTCACAGCTGCTGGGACGCCAAAGTGCAAAGGTGAGGGCGTGGCACAAGTGGCACTTCCACGCCGTGGCTGGGGCGTAAGCGGCGCGGCCTCCCTGGTAAGAGACTGCTTCCACACGGCTCAGCAATCCCAACCCCCGGGGCTCATACAGGGAAGGAAAATGTGTCCACACAAGGACTTGTACACAGATGCAAACAGCAGGTTCCTTTGTAGCCAGAACTGGAGACAAATCAAATCAGTGCCCATCAACAGAGATGGGTAAACCAAACTGTGACACACTCACTTAGTGGAGTGTCACCCAGCAACAACCCAACGCTGATACAAGCGCAGCATGAATGGATCTCAGAAGCACCCAGGTTTCTGTTGAGTGACAGAACCTGACAGAGACGAGTGTGTGTCCTGTGGCTCCACGATGACAAGTTGTAGAACACGGGAACTGGCCGTGGTGGCAGTGCAGAAGTCTGCAGGGGTTGCCTGAGGAGCACAGGGACTTTTCTGGGGGTGATGAAATTGTTCTGCCTTGACTGGGGTGGTGTTACAAGCCTATATACACTTGCCCAAATGGAGCAAACCATACACCTGAAGTGTATACATTTATCATATATAAATTATACCTCAATAGAATCCATTTTCAAAAAGTAAAAAAAAATTGGCTGGGCATGGTGGCTCACACCTGTAATCCTAGCGCTCTGAGAGGCTGGGGCAGGAGGACTGCTTAAGCCCAGGAGCTGGAGGCTGCAGTGAGCTATGATGATGCCACTGCACTCCAGCCAGGGCGAGAGAGCGAGACTCTGTCTCGAAAAAAAAAAAAAAGTAAAAAAAATTCTATTAAGCCACAGTAATTAGACAGCGCAGTGCTGGCACAGGACCGACACACAGACCCCTCAGAACCAGAGGCAGGCAGAGGCAGGCCCTGGTGGAAGACGGAGGGCAGGGGAGCCTGCGGGCGAACGGGGCAGGCAGGGCAGCTGGTCACTCACGCGGAAAAGAAGAAAGTGACCACCTCGCACCATGCACAAACTCAATCCCAGGTGGATCGAAGACCTAAAGGACAGGTTTTAGGTCGAAGTGTAAAGCTTCCAAAAAAAATTTAGCATACGTATTTTTTGATCTGCTAGTAGGGAAAGACTGCTTAACTAAGACACATGAAAAACGAATCCACAAAGGAACAAGACTGACCAACTGAACCACATGCAATTAAGAACACCTGCACTTCTTATTATCTTAGTGGAAAAAAAAAAAGAACTTCTGTTCCTCAAAAACAATTTTTAATAAGTGACAAGACACTCACAGTCTGAAAAAGTCATTTGCAACACATGTAACTAACAAGGTGCTTTATCTAAAATATATAAAGGACCCCTATGTGTCAGTCAGAAAACGCACAGGAGGAAACAGTCAAACGCCCTGAACGGGCACCTGCTAGAAGATGAAGCAGGTGATGCTCTGTCACCGGCCACCAGGAGCAGCCCAGGCTGGACTGGGCCCAGGGGCCACTCACACGAGGATGTGAGCGAGGGTTCGTGGGTTGGGAGGGGAGGCTCTAAGCTCTCTGTAAAACGGGGTGGCCCGTACTGTTCATCTCAGGCTGCTGCGAGGCACGCGTGATTCAGACCGCGTGGGCTCCTGCAGTCACAAGGCACAGACAGCACAACTGCACTGAGGCGGCACAGACAGGGCCTCGTCACACGGCCCAGTTCCAACGTCCAGTCTCCTCTGGGGTTTGCAGCAGCTGCTCAGTCACTGTATAGGAGGGACAGACAAGCTGTCCCTGGGCCGGGCTGGCCAGGGACCCTCTGGTCACTCGCAGGCTCAACTGGGCTGGGCACACAGCTCACAAAGGCACCGCCACCCTGTGGGGTCCACAGGCCGGGCCATGCCCAGCACGTGCCCAGACAGACAGCAAAGATGCGCTCCAGTGCCCGGGATACCTTGGAGCAGCTAAGGGAAGGCCTCCCTCCCCCCACCCACCCCGCCCTTTACGGGAGGCTCCAGCCCACACTATTCCAGAACGAGCAGGGAAAACCAGGTGTCTGCACACTCGTGTGCAGACACTGTATCCAAGGCCACTGACTGCAGCGTTGCCCCTGACAACCCAAGACCAGAAACACCCCAAACGGCATCAACAGAGGCTGCAGCACCCTAACAACCAAGGCAACAAGACACATCCTCGTTCACCCAACAACCCATCCTGGAGCTCTGGAGCAGGGGGACTCCGGGTAAGACAGTAGCACGACACCTGCACTTGCTCTCCTCACCCTGAGCTCCGCTAAAACGGCAGCAAAGGAATGTTTTCTTCCACGGCATAAATCCACAGGACAAAGGAGGGCAGACGACGACAAAGCCCCCAGGAACTGATCCAGAAGGCGGAACCTCGAGGCAGCAGGGGCAACTGCTGACCGCTTCACGCCCCTCACCCTCCGACAGCTCAGCTAAAAAACGGGAAGTTTGCTTGAAAATGTGTTTAAGAGGCTGTTAGGTATTGTTCTTACAGCCAACAAGCAGTGACAAGCAATTTGTCCATCAGTGCTAAAGGGACAAACAAAATACAATGCATATTTTTATTTGGCCATAAAAAGGCAGGCAGGCAGGATTCACACTCCAACTTTGAACCTTGGAAACATGGTAATGAAAAGAAGCTAGACACAAAAGAGCACATCTGACATGGCCCCAATTACGGAACATCCAGAACTGGCGAATCCACCGACAGAGAGTGGATCAGTGGCTGCCAGGGGTTAGGGAGACGGCAGCTCGGGGGTGACAGCTAGAGGGTACCAGGTTTCTATTTGGGGTATGAAAAATGTTTTAAAATTGATTGGGGTGATATATGTACAACTCTAAATATACTAAAAACCACAGAACTGTACACTTTATTATTGCCTTTTTTTTTTTGAGTCAGGGTCTCATGCTATTGCCTGGGCTAGAGTGTAGTGGAGTAATCATAGCTTCATGGCTCACTGAAACCTCGAACTTCCGGGTGATGATCCTCCTGCCTTGGCCTCCCAAAGTGCTGGGATTATAGGTGTGAGCCACAGCACCTGGCCATTTATATACTTTATTTTTTGAGACAGAGTCTTGCTCTGTCACCCCAGCTAGAGTGTAGTGGCATCATCATAGCTCACAGCAACCTCAAATTCCTGGGCTTGAATACTCCTCCTGTCTTGGTCTCCGAGTAGCTAGGACTACAGGTGTGCACCGCTACGCCCAGCTAATTTTTCTATTTTTATTAGAGACGGGGTCTCGCTCTTGCTCAGGCTGGTCTTGAACTCCTGGCCTCAAGCAATCCTCCCGCTTTGGCCTCCCAGAGGGCTGGGATTACAGGTGTGAGTCATTGTGCCCAGTCCCATTTATATGCTTTAAATGAGTGGTTTACACAGTATGCGAATAATATCTGTAGAAAGCCATTAAAAACATATGAGATGTGCTGAGTGACAGATGCACAGACAGTAAACATGGGACACAAACAGGGTGGCGGCAGCCACTCCCATGGCCTGTCTCCAGCTCTGTAACCAGGTGGCTGCACCTCCCTCCCTCAGCAGAGGGTCCCCGGCACTCTGCTGGCCTGGATGCCAATAGCAGGCACAGAGAGGGCGCAGGGCAACATGCGCAGAGGAGATGCCTAGCCCTGCCCTGGCAGCCAGGTGTCCCTTCTGGCACTAGAATGGAGCCTCCTTCTTTGCAGGCCGCAGTGCAAAGGTTGAAAGAGACTCAAGAGAGGTCCACGTCCCTCCCACGTGTAGGGATCCTCACACGGGCAGAAGAGGCTACAAGCAGAGCAGGCTGACTGTGCCCTCGAAAGGCCTGCTGGTGAGGGTGGCCCTGGGCTGACCGCTGGCAACTGGGACTTCAGAGAGTTCTCCCCACCCTAAAGGATCTGGGGGCCCCCTTCGCCTAACTGTTGGTGCAAACTGTGGTTCATGCTGAGTGCCTGCTTCCCTCCTGGAGCCTGGAACGTTCACACGCACCAGAGCGTGCCGCACGACCAGCCCTTATGATAGCCCTGGGCGCTGAGTTTCTAAGGGCTCCCTGCCTGGCAGCATTTCACCATCCTCACTGGCTGCTGGGGAGGACCCTGCCCCAGGCGCCTTTCCCTGCACTGATTGTGTTTCACGTCCTTTGTCTGTGACAATCAGTCCCGGTTGAGTCCTTCCAGTGAACCTGGCTGAGGGTGGACTTAGGGATGCTGGACATGCCGTGCATCTAAAGAAAGCCTGTAAGATGAAATGTGGAAATCAAAGCAAACACGCATAATATACAAAAGCAACTTGGAAGGAACGGAGGGTACGGAGGAAGAAGGAATGAAACCCCTAGCATGAATATCCTCAGGAGAGAGAAAGTGTTACAGAAACGAGGATGCCAAGACAAAGGACACAGCAGACAAAGGGAGCTCACGGAAATTAAAAGTTTAGCAGCAAAAATAAAAAACCTAATACGATGTTGGAAGATAACAATGAGGAAATCTCCCAGAAAACACAGCAAAAAGACCAAGAGATGGGAGAAAGAAGGAAAGTGCGATTAGAAAACAAAGGGACCCTTGGGGAGACGTGGCGAGCACAGGACGGGGGCTCTGGGAGAAGGCAGGAGGGTGGGGAGGGGCCCCGGGACAGCAGCTCCAGCCAGAGCAGACAGGACGTGCTGGGGGAGGTTTCCCGGGATGGGCTGGTGCTGAAATTGGGTATTGCGTCTGAGCGTGCTAAGCCGAGTCAGAAACTGGCAGGGTGCATGGTGCTGAAGTGAGGGTAAGCATATAAAAACTAAGCAAACAAAAAAAGACGATGGTAAACTCCAGAAAGGTGTGCAGAAGAGGAAAAGCCAGTGCAGAGCCCGGAGACCCGGCTGTGAACCTGAGTGATCACCTGTAACAGGGACCCACAAACTTGCCACACAGACTCCCTGGCGAGAACGGGGCAGGGCTGCAGGCACAGCCAGCGGGGGTGTGGAGGCTGAGGGAGCCAAACCGCCCTCAGCCACATGAGAAGCCGACTGACAGCAGCATGAAGAAGTGGCGATAAACCCACGCTATTAACAAACACGGAGTGAAATGCTGAAAGAATCAATTAAGAGAGTTGAACCCGGTCTGAGGAGCAGGAAATGAAGGTCAGACAGGTGGGACTGCTGCCCCTGTAGCACCTCCCCAACTGACAGACTGAGGAGAAAAAAGGGCCACAGAGAACCTGAGTAATAGGGTCAGGAAGTCTGATTTTAAACACGTGCAGTCGTGGGTCGCTCAGAACACAGGGACACGCTCTGAGAAATGCCCCGCTAGGTGATTTCTGTTGTCGTGTGAACATCACAGAGGCACTTACACAAACTTAGCTGGCAGCGCCTACTGCACACCTGGGCTGTGTGGTGCAGCTTCTTGCTCCTGGGCTACACACCCGCACAGCCCGTTACTGTACTGAATGCTGCGGGCAGTTGTCACACAATGCGAAGTATCTGTGTATCTAAACATACCTAAACACAGAAAAGGTACAGTTAAAATATGGTCTAAAAGATAAAAAATGTTGCCTGGGCACAGCAGCTCACGCCTGTAATCCCAGCACTCTGGGAGGCCGAGGAGGGAGGATGGCTTGAGCTCAGGAGTTTGAGACCAGCCTGAGAAAGAGCGAGATCCTGTCTCTACTAAAAATAGAAAAATTAGCTGGGCGTGGTGGTGGCACCTGTAGTCCCAGCCACTCGGGAGGCTGAGGCAGGAGTTTGAAGCTGCAGTGAGTGATGAAGACAGCACTGCACTCCAGCCGGGAGACACAGAGACTCTGTACAGGGCACTTGCCATCAACGGAGCTCGCAGGACTGAAGCTGCGATGGGGGCTGAGGGGCAGTGAGTGCGAGTGAAGCCCTAGGACGTGACTGTGCACTCCTGCAGCCTTTACAGACACGGCACACTCAGGCCACACTAAATTGATTTTTAAGAAGCAACTGTGCTGTGACATTATGACTACAGTCACTAGGTGACAGGGACTTTTCAGCTCCATCAGAATCTTATAGGATCGCTGTCACACATGCGGTCCATTGCTGACGGAAGTGTCTGTGCCGTGCACGACTGGGCCCAACAGGAAAGACACGTTTTCCCCACACTCACTGGAAAGGTTAGAAACGCTGACTTTGTATTTGGCCTCAAAGAAAGTCCCAAGAAATTCCCCAAATGCTGCAATGACAGGGCCACGTCCCTTCAGCCCTGATCAAACCCGGCAGGACAGACAGACTCTCCGGGAGCCAGGCCGTCTCCTCCCTTCTCCTCCTGGCCTCTAGTTCTCTGCGTCCTGTGTGCGCTTTCTCCATCTGTGGCTCTGCGCACGTCAGCCCAAGGGAGACCTACTCTCCGGTGTCCGCTTTGGCCGGAGGAGCTGCCCTGCAGAGCCTTCCGTGTGGCTCTGTACCTGGCTCCCACTGCCCCCCGCCCGCCTCCTCCCTCCTTCTGTGGGAAGAGGAGGCACTTTTTTGTGTAATTAATAAAACCCAAAGGCAGTTCTCTAGCAAAAATAAACAAAATCCAATTAACTCCTAGTAAAATAGATAACCTTTGGCAAGTACGACCAGGAAAAAGAGAAAACACAGACACAAACATCAGTGAGATAAAGGTGGCGCGGAATGGCAGATGGAGAAAACGTACCACGTCTTCCAAAAGTTCTGAAATCTAATGGAACTGACACTCTTCCTAGGAAACAGAATTTGCAGATGAAGCGAGGTAGGAAACCTGGAGAGATGAACCGCCACATAGGGAGTCAGAGCACTGTGGAAATCGGGGTCCCACCACCCCTCAACTACAAGGGCCAGGCACTTTCCCAGGAGGCCGACCAATAACAGATGATTCCCATGGGAATTTTGTCAGCGAATGGAAAAAGCTAAAAAGCTCTCAGCTCAGTCTATAAATTATTCTGATACTAAACTGGATAATGATATTTAAGAAAAATTATTTAATATATCATGACAAGTGTGAGTTATCCCCAAAAAGCAAACATGACCCAACATTTAGAAGACATTAATGTAATTTACTGCATTAACAGCTTCAAGTGGAAAAACCAGATTCCTCTCAAAGACGCTGCAAAAGCATTTGATGAAATTCAAAACCCACTCCTGGATACGATTCCTAGTACACCAGAAGCTCAATCTTAACTGAAAAACTCTTATCTACAGTGAGGAACCTACAGCGAGCATCTTGTAAGTGATGAAACAGAAATATTCCCACTGGAGTCGGGGGTGAGGGTGCAGCTGCTGTATCGGTGCTGGGCTGGAGATCCTGCTGTCAGAGAGTGCGCAACTCACCAGAGTGGCCCAGGTTAACACGAACATCAGAAATCCTAAGTTTCCCCACAATTATCAGTAGTCAGTTGAAGACGAAATGGAAAAAACATTCTACTTATATAATAGCAAAAACTAAAGCACTTTTCACCCCAATACGAAGTGTGCAAGACCTGTATGCTCAAAATGAGATACAAAGTCTTTACTGAAATACACGAAGCGAGACCTGCCATCACTGCAGGGTACCACCATGCTGCTGTGTGTTGCTACCCATGGAAAAATGTCAGTTATTTCCAAATTTCATTCACGTTTTCAGTGGAGACCTGACATAAATTCTGTGGCCTTCAGGAGCTCATTCGAAAGCTCATTTGGAAGAGACAATGCTGTAATCCTAGCACTCTGGGAGGCTGAGGAAGGAGGATCGCTGGAGCCCAGGAGGTAGAGGATGCAGCAAGCTGTGATGATGTCACTGCACTGTAGCCCGAGCAACAGAGTGGGACCCTGGCTCCAAAAAAAAAAAAGAAAGAAAGAAAATGCTTAAGAATAACCAAGAAAATCTGGAGGAAAAAACATGAGGAACTTTCCTCCAGATATTAAAATGTAAAGCTGTGACAGTTAAAAACGTGTTATGGTGAAGAAGTGGACAAGCAATGAAAAATAAAAACCGACCCTACGTTTATGTGGACGCACGATACCCAAATCTGCGGGGTCGGTGGAATCCGTGACCTGGGAAAAGCTAGAACTGTGCGCTGCCTCACACAAGAAACAAATCCGAGGGAGATTAAAGGTCCGAACGTAAAAAGGAAAGCTGTCAGAGCACAGGAAAGGGGAAGACTGTTTTTATCATCAGCAAACTCCTTCCTGAGCAAGAACCCAAGTCCGGACACTATGAAGGAAACGCTCTAGAGGCTACTATAGAAAAGCTCAGCACCCACTGGGCCGACCGCCACACCCACGCCGCAGACCGGGGAGATGCTTGTTACAAAGGCAGCAGGAAACAGATGAACCCATAGCCTATAAAAAGCTCCTACAAATCCGTAATAAAGTGACAACCCGCAGAAAAACAGGCACAGACTGAAGATCGAGTACACAGAATAAGAAGGACAAATGGCCACTGGGCACGGAATGAGTCCCTCACCCCTAAGCTAGAGTCAAAACACGAATGAGAAACTCTCTTTTATGTATCAGATTTGAAAGGATCAGAAAGTCTGAAAATACACCATGTGGATAAGGAGTGGGGAACCAGCTACTCTCATGTGCTATCTGGTGGGAATGTAATTGTCATGAAAAGCAGTTTAATAATATCTATCGAAATTTAAAATGTACCTCCCCTTTGATCCAGCAATTTAACTGTGAGAAATTCACACAATAGACACGGATATATCTGCATAAGTGGACAACACAAGCGTAGAAGGACGTTTGTGAAAAACAACAACCTGAAAACAACCTAACTGCCCCAGCCAAGGAGCAGGTGATTAAATCATGGCACACGCAGCCCTGGATGGTGTGAGAAGGGGACAAGCTCCAGACAGGGAAGACAGACAGGCCTCCAAGACGAGGAAGTGAGGCAAAAGCCAGTCCGGGAAGACCACCGCGCAGGCGGACGAAACCGCGCTGGGAGCGGTGGCTGGGCAGTGGGCTCACCTGCTCCACGTGGGGCTCCTTGGCAAAGGAGATCCTGGCAATGGAGTGGGACGCGATGCACAGCTCCTGCCCGTTCACCTCGCCCTCCTCCACTTCCACGATGCCTGCAGGGAAGGGTGGGCGCCTCAGCCGGCTGCGGGCTCCAGCCAAGGCAGCCGTCCCCACCTCTCCCGCCCATGAGTGTGCGGGAGACCTGACCTTTGCAGCCATCCCAGCTACAATGATTCTTCCCACGTGTACCTCATCTTGTGGATATCGAGGGAAGACGCGACTTCCTACAGCACAGAGGCAGGTGCTCTACGCAGGGTCACCCTCTCCACAGCTGCCCTGGACCCCGGCCCTCCCAACCCACCTGTCAGCGTGGGAGCTCTGCCCCAGGGAGGAGCCCCAGCAGAGGCCCGAGCCCCCAGAAGACAAGGTGGGTGGACATCCCGGAAGCAAGGCCTGTTTGGGTGAGTGGGCAGGGCCAAGGTCACAGGCTGTTTCTGAGCCATTTCTAATGAACGTGGCTGATGACCACTTCAGCACCACCCCACACGGGGCAAACCGACCCACAGCCTGCCCAGCGGCACCTGCCAGGGCACAGACAGGCCTCACCTACCACTCCCAGAGGTGCTATGGAGCCGGTCCCCAGCGTCCCCACTGAGCCGACCAGCACGTGGCACAAGGAGGGACACACCTGGGAGGTCACCCAAGCCGACCTACTTAGGGTGCAGAAGGCCCCTCCCTGCCGCCGCTCCCCTGCCCCTGCACACCCCGGGCCTCACCTGTGTTCTGGGCGCTGACAAAGGCCACCTTGTTGGTGTCAGGCTCGAGGCGGATGAAGCCACACTCTCTGTGCATGGGTTTGCGTGTGTCCGGGTGGAAGGAGTTGAACCTGGGTGGGAAGTAGGGACGTGGGGCCAGGGCGCCTGACCACTGGACGTGACTGCCAGGGGCAGGGGTGCAGCTGGGCCAGGACCGTCCACCCTGTGCTTGAGGCCCGCAGCTTCCGCCTGCCAGACCCTTACACTTGCCCACTCATTTTGGCAGTGTCTGTCCTTCCGGCTGACCATCAACTCTTGAAGACAGAAACTTTTCCTTCATAATCTCGGGGTATACCCTTTCCCCCTGGTCCTAAGCACTCTGTAAACACTAGAGACAATTACAGTAAAATCCCACCCTAACGTGACTTTCCTCTTGAGCTATATTCTTGGTAAGAGTCCAATTAATGCGTATGGTAACAAACAGAACAGGGTATAACTTCTTATCAACCTTCATCGCGAGTGCAGATTCATGAAGGCGAGTAAGAGATACCTGCATCTTGAACTGACAGCACAAACCCACAACTTAAAGGCTAACTCACTTACCAATTTCACAGGCATCCTGAATTGCTGTAGGGAATCTGTGTCTACCATTCTTAGAGACAAACTTCCGGTAGGTTAGTGCTGGTGCTACACCTTACATAAGTGGCACATGCTGGCTTCTAACCCCCAAAAAAGAACTCCGTATCATAATCTAGTATACACGCAAACACATACGCCATTACATTTATCAAGATATCTTTTCTACTCTATCCTTTAATTTTTCTTTTAACTCGAGTCACAAAATTGACTTTCTGATCCTCTAACAGGTCATAATCCATGGTTTTAAAAAGACAGCTTTATACTGTTCTGGGTTATTTTGCACTGTCCACAGTTTCTCCCTTTCGGTTTATGTGCAGAGACATTACTTTGCCCTCATCCATTCAGTCAAGAATAATACAAAAAGGCACGAGGTAATACTTTTAAAAATAATGAGATCTTCTACATCTTTCTGAAATTGCTAGGCATTATACAAATAGTACCATGTCAATTTAGGAAGATTCTTAACATAAAATTGTACAGTGGGGATTGGGGAAGGAAAACTTTTGCTTTTTATTTTATATACTTCTTTACTGTTTAAACTTTTAAAATGTGTAATTAAAAAATAAAGCTATCCCAAGCACTTTCCCCATCCCGGGGGGCCCTCCACTTCAGATACCCACGCTGCTGCCGCCTTAAAAGCAGCACTATTTCCCCGTTGCGTGGGATGGGGTGCGGTGGCGGGAGACGGGGACCTGCAAGGACGTTTGCTCTGTCCTGTGCTAAGGATCTGAGAACCACAGCACTAGTGGCTTCCTTAAGACCTCAAATAGCTCAGGGTAAGTGTAAAAGAAAGCCATGCTCTCTTATTTTCAGGATACTAGGGTAATTAATTTTCATCAGGAATTAAGCGCATACACTTGTTTTTACGCTTGGATTAATAAAGCTGTAACTCTGTGGTCAGCCTAACGTCTTCAAAAACAGAAGCCACCTCTTCAGTCCCCCAGGAGGCACCTGCCGTGGCACAGATGGTACCATTTTCACCAACTACGTCTCGGTGGCCAGGCTCAGGCAAGGAAGAAGGTGCCTTTCTGAAATAGATCTGCAAGTTCCTTTGCACCTTCCCACCTGGCATTGGTCTTTGATCAGTCTGGAATTATTTTCAGAGAGCTGGGGGTGGGGGACAAGGACTTACGAAAAGTTCAGCATGGGCTGGCCCACGTGGGAGATGTGCACCTCCTCCAGGTACTGGAAGGGCTGCAGTGTTGGGAAGGTTCCGGCTCCTGGCGGGTCCGACAGCCAGGTGCCCAGCATCCAGGACAGCGGCTCCACCACCGGGTTCATCTTGGGAGGCTCTGAGGACAAAGGACGAGACAGTCAGCGGCCTCCTCCCAACGTGCCTCGCTGAGCTTCGCGTGGAAACACACGGCCCATACCAGAGCATGCTTTCCGTGGTGACAGGTAAGCCTGTGGGACTAGTCGAGAGGGGCAGAAAAAGGCCAGGCACCAGTGAGTGTCATACTGCAAGGTTCCTCTCAGGAAGCCTCTGCAGTTCCTACAGAGAGCCAGGAGGGCCTGGCCCTCCAACAGGGAGTGGGAGCAGCGCACACGGCCAGTCAGTGCCCTGGCACGGGGACTTAGCGACGACCATAACGAGCTAGAGGAGAACATGAAAAGGGGACAGAGGGTCCCGGCAGGTGAAACGTGGACAGCACACAGGGTGGGTGGATGTGCCTGGGGACTGCTGACCCAGCCTCTGGGCGCAGGGACCTGGGCAGCACAGCAGCCTGTGCAGGACCCAGTGGGCTCCTGGAGACAGTCGCCCGCCAGCCTGGCTCTCTCATCCCACCGAGGGTGAAGCATGACAGCGCAGGCCTGGGTGCTCCCGAGGGGGGTGCAGGATTAGCTCACGCGACCCTCACGCCAGCTGCATGAAGTGGGTGCTGCTCTATCCACGTTCTTTGAGAAGGAGCCGCCGGGTGGGGCCATGGGAAAGCCCCACTGCACAGCGCCCTCAAGGGCAGGGAAAAGGAGGTCGAAACTCTTCTGGCCACAACCCGCTTCCCACATACCTTCTTATACCTCAAGTCTGGGTGCTTTAATCGAAAGAATAAAAATGATACTAACGAAAAGCAGAAGTGGAGAGAAGTACACATCAGCTGCCTGTGCACGAGCCTAATCTACTAAGCTGTACTTTTTGTATTTTGTTGGAGTCTTGCTTTGTCACCTGGGCTGGGGTGCAGTGGTGTGACTATAGCTCATAGCAGCTTCAAACTCCTGGGCTCAAGTGATCCTCCTAACTCAGCCTCCCAAGTAGCTGGGATGGTAGGTGCCACCCCCATGCCGGGCTAATTTTTCTATATTTTGTAGAGACGGGGTCTCGCTCTTGCTCAGGCTGGTCTCCAATGATCTTCCCACCTCAGCCTCCCACAGTGCTGGAATTACAGGCAGGAACCGCGGTGCCTGGCCCTGAATGGTATATTTTATTTAGCAAACTGACACTGTGAAAGCAAAGAGACCTGGCTGGGCGTGGTGGCTCACACCTATAATCCTAGCACTCTGGGAGGCCGACGTGGGTGGATCGTCTGAGCTCAGGAGTTCGAGACCAGCCTGAGCAAGAGTGAGACCCCGTCTCTACTAAAAATAGAAAGAAATTAGCTGGACAACTAAAAATATGGAAAAAATTAGCCGGGCATGGTGGCGCATGCCTGTAGTCCCAGCTACTCGAGGGCTGAGGCAGAAGGATCGCTTCAGCCCAGGAGTTGGAGGTTGCTGTGAGCTAGGCTGACGCCACGGCACTCTAGCCCGGGCAACAGAGTGAGACTCTGTCTCAAAAAAAAAAAAAAAAAAAGAGAAAGAAAGCAAAGAGACCCGCTTCCACATCAGGATTGCAAATGTTTCCTCCAGCCTGGAGTGAAGAGAAGACATACCAAGGGGGACACGAGCTCCTAGAACCATCTCAGCCTCTGAAACCACATAATCCTATAATTTGTAAGCAGTCTGGGAAAAGAACATCCAGGAAGAAAGGCAGGCAAAGGGCCCGGAGGTGGAGAAGACCAAGTCTGAAGACCACCGCGTGCTGAGGAGGGCCACGCACATAGCCTGGCCCAGTGGAGTCAGGGCCCACGTGAGGGTGGTGTGTGGAGGCCCAGGAATCGGCCCCCCTCTGCCTGCCAGGCTGCACAGGGCAGAAACAGGCAGCCCCCGGGAGGAGGCGGGTGAAGGTCCATTCCTCTTCCAGCCTGGCCCACGCCTTTCAGCGTTTCCTTTCCAAGCTCTCTGTGAGAAGTCAGAAAGTGAGGATGGGAACGTGGGGACTTTGACAGAACTTTCCTAATCAGATAATAAGAGAACTCTAAAATCGGGATTTTAGTCACAATGTTTGATGCAGATAAGGAATAAAAGCTTCAGAACGCGAAGTGCAGAACTCTGCTGATTATAACCTTTGTGTGCTACTTGTTATCTATGACGGCTGAATCAATTCATTGACGTGCCGGATGCTCTCCCGGGGGTAGGATGCAGCCACTAGCCGACAGAGCAAACACTGCTGCCCACCCTGCGGGCACACACCCTGCTGGCACGGGAAGACGGATGACACACAAAAAAATCTGTAAACGATGCAGAATTTAGTGTACATTGGCGATTAGCCAGAAGGGGAGATGGGGTTTGGGGCACTTTGAGAACTTACTTTAAGGGGACAAGGACGGCCTCCTGGAGGTGTGCCGAGATCAGGGAGGGGCTGGGGGCCCTGCAGCTCCTCTGGAGAGCAAAGCAGGCAGAAGTGTGGCAGGCACGGAGGCCAGGGCAGGCGGGGGAGGGAAAGCCGGGAGAGCCTCACCGGCCCAGGAGGGCTCTGGCCTTGGCTGTGCACAGACAGAAATCCCGGAGAGATCGGAGTGGGAGGGCTGAAAAGGTGTGACTACAGGAAGCCAGGGAGGGCAACTGCAGAACCCCTGGTGGAGGTGGGGGAGGCAGCGGGAAGGACCTATTCTGGACCTATCTGGCGGGCAGAGCCAACTGCATTTGCTGATGGTGTGGACATGGGACGTGAGACAGAGAGGACTCTGAGGATTTTGGCCTGAGCCGCTGAGAAGACGAGCTGGCATCGACCTGGGGCAGAGATGAGGAAGACTGAGAGCAAGAGCTTGGGAGGCCTGAAGACATCCGCACTCGAATGTTTATGGCAGCACAATTCACAATTGCAAAGACGTGGAAACAACCCAAGAGCCCGTCGATACATGAGTGGATTAACAGAATGTGGTATATGTACACCACGGAGTTCTACTCAGCCACAAAAAACAATGGTGATCTAGCACCTCTTGTATTATCCTGGGTAGAGCTGGAGCCCATTCTACCAAGTGAGATATCACTAGAAAAACTCACCATCAAATTGGTATTAACTGATCAACACTTAAGTGCACATATAGTAATAACATTCATCGGGTGTCGAGCAGATGGGAGAGGGAAGAGGCGATGGGTGTATTCACACCTAATGGGCGCGGTGCACACCGTCTGGGGGATGGACACGCTTGAAACTCTGACTGGGGTGGGGCAAAGGCAATATATGTAACCTAAACATTTGTACCCCCATAATACAGTGAAATAAAAAAAAAATTAAAAAAAAAAACAGTCACCCTGAGATGGCCCAAGTCCTGTGATTTTCAAAATAAACAGAAATCATTATTTTTCAGACAGACAGCTATGGCCTTAAAGAACCTTTTGGTTTGGCAGACTTTATCACGCTTTGCACTGAAAAGGAACACTGTTTGCAAACCTCAGGTTTCCTGGCCCGAACGCGTGGAGCACATGGCAAGGTGGGTGTCAGAGACCTGTCACCGCACCCCAGCTCCCTGATGGGCTGGAGCCCGGTGCCCACCCACCGAGCACCGCCAAGTTCATGACCCACCTGCACTGAAGCTGGACCCTGGGCACAGGGGCAGGGGCCGTGCCCAACCCTGCAGTGGTGTTCTCATGAACCAGCCCCGGGCCTCAGGGCGGGGGATCCAGTCAAGGGGTAGGGGCGGCACAAGCCTGGCCAGCTTGGCACCCTGGGCGCAGGGGTGTGGACGGGGTTGGTTTGCCTGGATTCAGTCCAAAGGGTGCAGAATCTGACCTGTGGCATCGTGACCTGCAGGGCCCTTCAGTGTGGACATCACCGGGGCCTCGCTCTGAAGGAGCCCCCTGGAGAAGTCAAAGAGCTGAGCAGCACCCCAGATGCCCCGCCAGTGTAACATGCACACAGCCAGGGTGGGGAAGGGCCATGCGCGGATCTCAGGGCCAGGGGAGAGAGGGACGTGTGGAACATCCTGCACGCCCTTCGTCTGCTCAGAAAACGCTGGTCCTTCTTGACGAACTTCTCTTTAGAGGCTGACGTCCTTTCAAAGTTGCTAGACTGTACACGTAGAAAGTAAGTCCTGCCGACGTGCGTGCAGCGTCAAAACCAGTGCCCTTTTCTCCTCTTAAGTTTTCTTAGCTAGTTTCGTCCTTTTACCAAGGCCAAGCAGCACCCCAGGAATGGGCCAAGCCCGCCCCCTAGGGTGGGAGTCACGCAACTGCCACGGAGACCCCAGGACACTGGGGGGTGCGGGGGGCAGGGCAGAAGCAGCTCACCTCCTCCTCTTCAGGACCCCCACTCGCCTTGCTGCCACCCTGTGCCTTGGTGCTCACTGGCGCGGCCCATGACAAGAAGCTTTCCTTGAACAAATGCAGTGGTGGGGACACCACGCCCCCCAGACCACTGAGGCTGAGCAGGTGAGCTCCCGCTGGGCCCACAGCGCCTCCTGGGCCCACTCCCACCCCGGAGCATCCCGCCCCCCTGCCCTCCCTCTCACAGCAAGACCAAGCACCGCCCCAGCTGAGACCCCCGAGGCAGGGACTGGGGAGGAGGCTCCCCAGCGTCCGGTGAGAGACAGAGAGAGAGACAGGTGGATCGGCCCTTCCTTCCTTCAGAACCTCTCCGGGACCTTGGAGGGAACTCCATCAGGTCAGTCAGTATCATCTCCTTCTCGTCCAGGAATTTAAAAAAAAAAAAAACAAAGATAATGAAAAAAAGCTTTTCCCTGAACTGGATTTTCAGGGAAAATAGGTCACAGGTATAATCCATGGCCACCCAGATACACATGAGGGCTGTGGAAGCGGCTGGACGGTCAGAGCTTCGTTGAAGGGCAGGGAGGGGAGCTCAGGGACCGGCCAGGCCCGGACGGCTGGCGCAGGCAGGTCCTTCGCGAAGGTGAGCAGCCCCCTGTTCACGACGGCAGGAGTGGGAGCCAGTGGGCCCTGGGGAGAGGGGGGCAGCCAGAAGGGGAGCCCTGGACCCCCAGTCCTGGGAGGCTCCCTGGTTCCTCCTCCACCACAGGCAGCCCCTGCAAACAGCTGGCCCAAGACACCCGATACAGTCCCAGGAGCAGGAGAACGGCCAGGCCGGCCTCCACATGAGGGAAGCAGCACGGTACCCACAAAAAGCCCCACGTGCAAGACCTGGTGCGACACTGTGTGCTGCCCCTGGACACACCCTGCTCTCCCACCACCTGACTGGAGGACGCTGCCCAGCTCAGAGACCACGACAGGTGGTAACAGTGAGGAAAAGAGCAGAAAATCTTGCAGAAGGCAAAATGTTGCCAGGGAAGCAGTAAAATGGTGACCAGACATTTCAACACACGGTTTGAGAACGGAACGGGGCAATCACCTCCGCGAAGACAGACCACTAACTAGAAATGCAAGAACTCAGGAGAGAAATGGCGAGAAAACAGGAGAAGGTGAAACAGGAGGTGGCAGAATTCAGGAAAGAAGTAAAAGAAGGAAAAAAATCCAGGACGCGGGTCACTGGATGGGGCTGGAACACAGACAAGTGGAAACCAGGCTAAAAAGGGCCATAGCCCTCGCACGTGGCTGTGGGAACGTGGAGTGTGGCAAGGGTTTTACAGCCGGCCACGGCTTCCCTGGACACGTACAGGCCACAGACCTGCGCCGTCCCCGCACAGGGCAGACGGTGACCACATGTGCACACCTGCAATGTGCTCGGTGTCTGCTGGGATGCGCTGTAAGTGGGAGACACACGCTGGGTATCAAAAATTCAGTCCAAAAAAATGAATCTCAAATATCTCAGTAAGTTCAAATTATTGGTGATTACATGTTAAAATGATGTTTTAGATAATATTGGGTTAAATAAAATACACTATTAAAATTAATTTCACTTGTTTCTTTTTACTTTTTTCTTTTTTTGAGACAGGGTCTCACTCTGTCAGCCGGGCTAGAGTGCAGTGGTGTCACCATAGCTCACAGCAACCTCAAACTCCTGGGCTCAAGCGATCCTCCTGCCTCAGCCTCCCAGAGAGCTAGGGTTACAGGCGTGAGCCACCATGCCCAGACTTCTTTTTACCTTTCTAATGTGGCTACTAGAACATTTTAAACTCCATATGAGACTCACTTTCTCAACCTTTTGGACAGGGCTGGAGTGCAGCTGTACACTGGACACCCAGGAGCACTGTTCCTGTTCTCCCTAGGAGTTACCAGGAGACAGACTTCACTGAGAGACCGTGGGGAAACGTGGCGAAGAAACCACAGCAGGCTCTGAATGTGTTTGGCAGAAAAACAAACACGGGCACGGGTTATAGGTGGCAGACGCCTGGACGTGCCAGTGTGACAAGCAGCTCACAGAAACCTGCGGGGCAGAAGCCCCACTGATCTCACCCTAGAGCTGGTGTCACTCAGGCTGACAAGTCAAGGAGCAGCGAAAGATTTTCTTTTAAAAACTAAAAACACAACAGGCATGATATAAAATAATAAGAACCAAGACCAAACACACCTGAATTCACGTATTAACAGAAAAAGTTTTTCAGGTTGGATCACAAAGCAAGACCCTCAACTCTTATGCTGTAAATGAGAGATACAACCAAACTGAAGCCACTCAGAGAGGATTCCAGAAAGCTGGACAAGTGCACGCAATGAGGAAGTAGGCCTCATGGGCTCGTCACCAGGTAAAACGCATGAAACTCGCCCAGGCATGTCCCTATGGACGGCTACAGGGCACAAGTCGTGATGAAGGTGTAACGGTCGTGAACACTCATGTACCCGAGGGAGCACACGTATGAAGCAGAAGCTACTGGAGATACAGAGATGTTGGCAGAGACACTAAGCGAGATCTCAATTCATCTCTCTGCCCGAATAAGTAAAATACAAGCAACAAAACAGAATATCCAAATAATATGATTAACAAGGCAGTTCTGACTGATAAGTATTGAACTCTGTACCTTAAAACTAGAGGATAACCCCCTGTAAGTTCCCCTGGAACGCTTATGAAAATCAGCCTTATAAATGTTCAAAGAAAACCTCTAAGTTCCAGAAGGTAGAAAGAGGTCACACGACACAGATGGCAACACGGCGAGACGAGAAACTAAAACGCACCCCTACACCCCTGGAAACCAGCACCCCTGGAAACCAGCATGCTGCGATGAGCAAGCCGGACACACACGCGTGCACGTTCTGTGGTTCTATCCGCATGACATCCTAGGACAGGAGGACGGGATTTAGGGTGGAGGAATCTGAATCCTGGTGCACGGGGGCTGGGGGCAGGGAACAAGAAAGTGAACCCGGCAGTGCCCGGGGAGGGCCACGGACTGCTGAAACTCATCGATGGGAAGACTTAAGAGCTTGTGTTTCACTTACGTAAATTATACCACAATGAAAATGTAAAGAGGCAAAAATTCCCTAAGACAAGCTAATATAAAAAAAAAAATAATAAAATTAATTCTAAAAATTTCCCCTAGAACTGTTTGCTGTGTTACCTCAGGACAAGGTCCTGGGTGGCCGGGTGACAGACCTCAGAGTAGGGCCGTGCCAGGGGGTGGCAGGTGGGCCATGGCCACTTGCGGGGCCAAACAGCTCAGGGCCTTTGGTTCCCTATGCAGTGAATGCTGCCATGGCAAGATGAGGGTCCACCGTTAGACGCCTTCTAGTATTTCAAGAAAAGCCAGAAACACTGATTTTGGGATAAAATATTCCAATTTCTAAACATTTGTTCAAAATTAAAACACAACACAGCTGTGGGGTGAGTCACACACCCTCATCCATGGCTCTGTCCTGTCCACGAACCAGTCTCAGCCTTGGTCTCAGGTGTGGTGGGCCTGGCCAGGGCTGAAGCCACAGGGCAGCCCCAGGTGCCGGGGCCGCGGGGCACTGGCCTTTCTGACTGGCCCCAGGTGGGAGAAACTCCTGCCTGACCCACCTCCACCTCCCTATTCCTTTCTTCTGCCAGCTGGCGAGTGAAAGGGCTGGTGGTCGCCCAACACATGCCCACTAGAACATCGAGAGAGATGTTCGCACCCTCGGCTCTGTTTCTAAGTAGGCTTCCCGTTGAGATGCCCAGGGAGCTGGTTCCAGAAACAGCACACAGGAAGTCCTCCTGCGTGCTGGCCACGCAGGCTCACTAGCCCACGACATAAACATGAAATTGCAGCTCAACAGAGAGCAAGCACGACAAAACAGGAGCACCTGCTATGAAATCCCCGGGAGAGCTGGGTGTGGGCGGCTTGGTGAGGACAGGTGAGCACAGCTGGCTCCAGCGCAAGGACCGGGCCTTGCAAAGTCTGTTCCAGAGTAACTGGACTGTCTGTCACACCACGTCCCTCCAGGTGGGCCCAGGATGTGCCTGAATGCCTGTTATCTAGAGGAGGGGACAGAGTGATCAGAGATGAACCCGTGGAGGGGGGGTTCTGCTCAGCCCTCCCTCACCGGAAGCAGGTGTTTATATAGGGAATCCTAGCAAAATGCAGAAAAGGACATCACAGGGGAGACAGAAAGGAGACAGCAGGAGCACACAGACGGGAAGCCATGTGGGGGCCACGGGAGTGGGGGATGAGGAAGGTGCTCCAGGGAGCATCCTCTGCTCCTGAAGATCCAGGTGGGGGATGGTGGAGAACTGAGCAGCAAAGTCCTGAGGCTCCCACAGGGCAGGGCTTCGGGCTGAAAGCAGGTCCGGACTGGGGCTGGGATGCAGAAGGGATGCTCAGCAGTCAGGCTGCCCAGGGCCCGCGAACCTCAGGGGTGCAAATGCAGCGTCACACATGTCCTCTGTTCCTCGACAACACGTGGGCCAGGTCTGAGCGGGGCCTTGCCCAACAGGAGCTGTGCTTTGGGGGTCTCGGGCAGGTGAGAGGAGCTGGGAGGCCACCCAGGTCAAAGGGATTGAGGCCAGAAGCCAGAAGCCCAGGGCCGGAGGACAGAATCGCCAGAACCAGAACACAGGAAGAGGCTTACGCTGCTAATGTGGCCAGGGAGGCAGAGGAGTAAGAAAGGCAGGCGGCAGGAGCAGGCAGGGGAAGGAGATGACCAGTGGCTAATGCCATTGGCCTGGCCACCTGGAAAGGGGCCGGCAACTTTAGCAGAAAGGGCAGGGCAAAAGTGCACAGGCCACGAGAGCCGAGGGTGGACACCAGCCCCAGGAACAGATGGCATCACCAAAGAGGGGTGAGCTCCACCTAACACACAGTGCCTGAGCAGAGGGTGGGAGGGCGTTCCGGGAAGTGCCATAATCCTGACTCTCACACACTCCGGCTAAAACTCATTCGGCCACACGTGTGCTTGTAAATTGATTTTGCGACAACTGGCAAGTACACACCAACATGGGAAGCAGGTTCAGAACCGGAGTTTACGAGTCCTCTGGAGAGGGACTGCCAACTCGTGTGGTGCTCAGGGCTCACGTCTGCCGGGCTCTCCAGACAAACACAGATCACGCCACACTCAGGAAAGTGAAAGGAGAGGCAGTGCTTACTTAAAAAGACTAGAAAATTCTAAAATGCCTCTTCAGAAGAAGCACTTGTGAGCAGTAAAAGTAGCATGGCTGGAGAGGAAGGCGCATGCCATTAACTGTGCGCACGGAGGCTGTTCCTGCTGCCCGAGTTAGACCGGGGCAGCCGCACTGAGGGAGACCGGACTCTGCAGGGAAAGTCCGATGGCTCTGAGACACTGCAAGTTCTTCAGTCCTCCAGGCTTGCTGCTATTTGCTCTTCATCGTAATGAATTTTACTCTGAACAAGGACAGCAGGTTGGGTCCTGCTCCCTCCTGGACCCCTGCACCTGCCTGGGCACCTCCCTGCCCCCAGGTCCCGGCTGCACGGCTGCCCAGGGAACTGCCGCAGCTCCAGCCACCAGGCCCCTGCTTTCCCTGAGCATGGCAAGGAGGGGAGGGCAGGACAACCAATCAGGTAATTCTAGAATCCAAATATCAGGTTGGCCTGAAACTAGACACATGTTAAAATTCATCAAACTACATCCTCAAAATTTGTGTATTTTACCCTATGTAAATGACATTTCACTGGAAAAAGAAAACTAAATGTAAAATGAAGCAAAAAGTATAATTAATAAAGGATCTGGCCTATTTGCCACTTTCAACCTCTTTAAATAAATCAGACAGGCTTTTCTATGCATTTTTTCCTGATTTCATTTTTTTTTTTTTTTTACTAAACTCTCAACCAAAATGCAAAACCAAAAATTTAAATTTTCTACATGAAATTTTAATTTTCATTTTTTGGTTGAGACATTAAAAGCAGGCTTACCCATCCCTAAGTTTTCGAAACTCCAGACACACGGGCAAGGTTCCTCAAGGTTGTTTTCTGCCAGTGGACGGGAAATGTTTGTACCTGGCTGTTAATGGTCTGCAGGAAGTGAAGGCTAAATTTAAAGAGTGCATTCTGGGAACTGTAGTGCCCCTGTGAAGATCATTTCTCAGAACACAGTGGAAGACAAAGGGAGCCCTGGAGAACAGAATTTTAGAGCTGGAAGGAGCTTTGGAGATAAGTCGAATTTCATGAACGCGGGGCAGGCCAGGGAGGTCAGACGTTTTCTGGGAGCAAGGACTGAGACCCTCCGCTGTTCCACCAACCACAACAGAGGGAAACAACTCATTAAACGGGAAAAACACCTGGGCCAGACACATCATAAAAGCTGATTCTCTCTGGACGGTCCCTCTGGAACCCCTGCGTGGACTGTTGTCTCCTGCAGTGCCCCCGCCACTTCTCTGGCTTTAAAGGTGGAGGCTGAGAGACTGTTGTTTCCTGGCAAACTGCCCGGGAACCCGGTGACAGGAAAAGAGCGACACACTCGCTGGGACCTAGGGACGAATCCTTACTAATGCCTCCCACTCTCACAGCACTCTGTGTTAGTGACAACCGTGCTTCCTGCCATGGCACACACAGAAAAATGACACGTACAGCTCAGCACAACAGGGGGTAAGAAAGGTGAGGCTGCCCAACCTGGCTGTCCCAGGAGGGGCTATCCTGGCACACGGTGATGCGTGATGCGTTTGGGTCCCACTGGCAGGGTGGGGAGGGGACTGTTCTTTTAATACGATATCAAGGCCTTCAATTTATCGAACACGAAATGGAAAGGTGAACACATAGACAAAATCACAAACAGGGAAACCAGAAGCGGTGGAGAAAAATTAGAGCAAATATTTCTAAAATAAAAAAGGACATAAAGGGGGTCCAAATAATTATTTGCAGGTGTTATGTTTGATTACCTAGTTAATCTAAAAGTCTAAATTGAAGAAGTATTAGCGTTAATAGTTTGGGGATGGGGAGGAAGCTTCCAGTTTCAACTCTGCAATGCAAAGAACTTAGAAGTCATAACTCCCATCTTTACAAGAAAAACACTGAACGAACTGCAAATCAACAACTTTTCTTGGACCCACCAGAGAAGTGAGGTCACAGACATCTCCCCACCACAGAGAGAATCACCTCCACCTGCTTACCGGGAGCAGCAACTGCAGGAGATGGGAACTGGTGGGACCTCTTGATTTGGATTAAGTGCTGGAGGCTAAGTGTGGAAAGCGTGAGAATCTCCTGGGGCTCCCACATTTTCATGAGTTTTACCTCCAGGAACCCCATAGGTTCTCAGCATGAAAAGCCAGGGAAAAAACCCTCACGTCTCTGGCAGGAGAGAGGAAGGTGACCACGTGAAATGGGCCCAGGCATTCTCCAAGACAAAGGCTGCTCTGCACTAACAGACCTCACCAGGGACTCATGGCACCTGGGGAAGGGCGTCTCCCCACTTTGCTCCCTTCCTGTCTCACCCACGGTGAGGAAAAGGAGAGAAGAAATGCCCGTGAAGGTCACAGGTCACAGTCCAGGGACACAGGCCACTACAAGGCTGACATCTAGTAATAATTATATGGCCAGGTGGCTCATGCCTGTAATCCCAGCACTCTGTGCAGAGAAGGCAGGATAATGGCTTGAGACAAGGAGCTTGATAACAGCCTGGGCAACATAGTGAGACCCCATCTCTATAAAAAATTAAAAAAAAATTAGCTGGGCATGGTAGTGGCGCACCTGTAGTCCTCCCCAGCTACTCGGGAGGCTGAGGTAGGAAGAGCTCTTGAGCCCAGGAGTTCAAGGCTGCAGTGAGCTATGACTGCACCACTGCACTCCTGACTGGGCGAAAGCGAAACCCTGTCTCTAAAAATAATAAGAAGAAGAACTGTAAGATGTAGACCACCCCGCGCCCCCCCCGCCCCCCCCGCCCCACCACGCTCCAGCATAACAACACGGATGGCTGTGGAAGGTGTTCTTAGAGAAACCCAAAGACAACAGGGGAGACAAAAACAAGGACCCTCGACAGTGGGAAGCCCCAGCACCTTCAGCTACTGCAGAGATCACACACAGCCTGACTGCCAGCCAGATTCGGGCGAGACCTCACAATAAGGCTGATTTGCCTCAGTTTCTTTTTTTTTTTTTTTTTTTTTTGAGACAGAGTCTCACTCTCTTGCCTGGGGCGAGTGCCGTGGCATCAGCCTAGCTCACAGCAACCTCAAACTCCTGGGCTTGAGCAATCCTACTGTCTCAGCCTCCCGAGTAGCTGGGACTACAGGCATGTGCCACCATGCCCGGCTAATTTTTTTCTATATATTTTTAGCTGTCCAATTAATTTCTTTCTATTTTTGGTAGAGACGGGGTCTCGCTCTTGCTCAGGCTGGTCTCGAACTCCTGAGCTCAGGACGATCCGCCTGCCTCGGCCTCCCAGAGTGCTAGGATTACAGGCGTGAGCCACCGCGCCCGGCACTGCTTCAGTTTCTATTACAGTCATGTGATGCCTAACGACAGGGGATACAGTAAGAGAGATGGGTCACCGGGTGACTTCTCTGTGGTGTGCACACCAGAGTGCATTTACACAAACCTAGATGGCACAGCCCGACTCCACGCCTAGGCTATTGGTATAGCCTACTGCTCCTCAGCGACAAACCTGTACAGCATCTTACTGTACCATATTGAACGCTACTGTAGGCCTGTGGTCCCCAACCCCTGGGCTGTGGATCAGTCCGTGTGGGCCCACACAGCAGGAGGTGAGTGGCGGGCGAAGCTTCATCTGTATTTGCAGATCCCCCCCAACCCCAGCCCTGGTCCGTGGAAAAATTGTCTTCCATGAAACCGGTCCCTGGTGCCAAAAAGGTTGGGGACCGCTGCTATAGGCAACACTAACACAATGGTAAGTATTTATGTATCTAAACACATTGAAGAGTAGAAAAAGTACAGTCAAAATACCGTATAAAAGATAAAAAATGTCACATCTGTACAGGGCGCCTACCACGAATGGAGCCTGCAGGACTCACAGTTGCTCTGGGTGAGTCAGTGCGTGAGTGGCCCAGGACGTTACTGTACACGACTGTAGACTTTATAAACACCATACATTTAGACTACACTAAACTGATTTTTCAAAATGTAATTGAGTCACCATGGCCACAATATCACTAGGTGACAGAGATTTTTCAGCTCCATTATAATCCCATAGGACCACTATATGTGCTTCAGGTAACTGAAATGTCGTTAGGTGACATATGACTATATCTGATGTGTCACGTCCATCTTTCAACAAAAAAGTTATAGGCCGTGCTAAAGGCACGAAAACACTGTGTCAAGAGACAGAACATGAGAACCAGACCCAACATGGCAGAGATTCGGGAATTCTCACACACTGGGAATTTAAAATCACCGTGGTCAACACGCTAAAGGCTGTCATGGAGAAACCGGACTTGCGATAACAGACGGGCAACGTAAGAGGAGAAATGGACGCGAGAGTCAAAGGGAAATGCCACCATCAAAAACTCTGTAACAGAAACAAAGAACCTCCGATGGCTCATCAGCAGAACGGACATGGCTGAGGAGAGAATCAGCGAGCCGGCAGATGTGTCAACAGAAGCTTCCCAAACTGAAATGCAGAAAGAAAAAAAAGAATAAAGGATTAAACCCCACCCCCCAAATCCAAAATCTGACTATCAGAGAACCATGGGACAATTACAAAAGTGTTACATATGCACAATGGGAAGACCAGAAAGAGAAGAAAGGAGCAGAAATACCTGAAATAACAATAGCTGAGAACTGTCCAACACCAATGACAGACAACAAACCACAGATCCAGGAAGGTCCAGGAACTCCAACAGGATAAATACCAAAGAATCTACATGGGCATATCATATTCAAGTGGCAGAAAAGCAAAGACAAAAAAGAATGTCGAATGAAGCCAGAGGGAAAAGTTCTTACGCGTAGAGCAAAAAGGATAAAAATTACAGCAGACTTCTTGTCAGAAACCGTGCAAGCAAAAACAACGACAACAACAAAAGAGTGAAATTCTATATCCAGTGAAACTGTCCTTCAGCTGCAAAGGGGAAGTAAAGACCTTCTCAAATAAGAATGAGGGAATTCCTTGCCAGTAGACCTACCTAGCGAGAAATGCTGAAAGCAGTTCTTCAGGGAGAAGGAATGTGACGTAGGCCAGAGACACAACTATACATGAAAAAGGAAAATCATCCGAGAAGAGTGACGGTACAATAACATCTTTTCTTTTCTCTTACTTTAAGTGACCTAACAGAAAACTATTTGTTTAAATTAATAACAGTAACAGTGTGATTACAGCACATGCGTCGGTGAAAGGAATGACTTCAATTTCGTAAGAGATGGGAGACAGGAACTGTGAATACTGTCAGAAGGTACTGGTACTATCCACAACGCAATATAGTGTTTGAACGTGGACTTGATTAGTTGGAAATGTATGGTGCAAACTCCAGGACGACCACTAACAAAGTTTAAAAAAGAAGTATCATTGATATGCTAAGAGAGGACAGAAAATGAAATCATATAAAATGCCCAGTTAATCCAGGTGTGGTGCTATGCACCTGTAGTCCCGGCTGCTTGGGAGGCTGAGGCAGGAGGATCACCTGAGCCCAGGAGTTCCAGGCTGCAGTGAGCTGTGACCACATCGCTGTGCTCCAGCCTGACAGAGCAAGACCCTGTCTCAAACAAACAAACAAGCAAATAAATAACATGTGGGCCAAAGAAGTCTTAATCAAAATTTTTAAATATTTGAACTAAATGAAAATGAAAACGTTAACTTAGCAAAATTTACGGGATGCAGCAAAAAGCAATGTTTAGAAGGAAATTTACAGCATTGAATACTGGGAAAGAAGAAAGATCTAAAGTCAGTAATCTAAGCTTTTACCTTAGGAAAACGGAGAAAGAAGAGTAATTAAGCTAAAACGAAGCAATGAAATAATAAAAACTAGATCAGAAATCAGTGAAATTGAAAACAGAAAATGATAGAGAAAGTCAACAACACCAGCACGTGGATGGGTTCACCAGCTTGGAAGCCATCTGAACCCCACAGCTCAGGGATTTTTATGAAGGCTTATTATGCAGGCATGATCAATTCTTAATTAACTCAACCTCCAGCCCTTCTGCCCCTCCCAGAGGATGTAGGGTTGGGGTGGGGCTGACAGTTCCACGCTTCTAATCCCGGCTTGGTTCTTCTAGAGACCGGCCCCACCCCAGGAGTCCCCAAGAGTTTCCTCTTTAGAACAAAAGATGCTCCTATCACCCAGAAAAGTCCTCGAGATCACAAGCTGTGTGTCAGGAACCAAGTCAAAGGCCAAATATCAGAACAAAAGATGCTCCTCGCATCCCATCACTCAGGAAATTACACGGGTCTCAGGGGCTCTGTGTCAGAATCTGAAGCAGAGACTCTATTTATCTATCATTTATTTTCTTACGTCACAGTATCTATTAAAGAAACTGAATAACTAACGCCTTCCAAAACAGAAAGCACCCAGGCCAGATGGTTTCACTGGTGAATTTTACCAAGTGTACGAGAAAGAAATGACACCAATTTCTACAATCTCTTGCAGAAAATGTTAGCAGGGGAAATCCTTCCTGAGGCATTCTATGAGTTCAGTATTACCCTAATGCAAAACCAAATAAAAACATTACAAGAAAGGAAAACTACAGACCTATGCCTTTCATGAACACAGATGCAAAAACCCTTAATAAAATGGTAGCAGACTGAATCAAAATATGCATTAAAAATAAATGAAATTCTGATAAAAAAATAAAATTCAAGCACTCTGGGAGGCTGAGGTGGAAGGATTGCTTGAAGTCAGGAGTTCCAGACCAGCCTGAGAAGAGTGAGATCCCGTCTCTACTGAAAAGAGAAAAATTAGCCGGGCATGGTGGCGCACACCTGTAGTCCCAGCTACCTGGGAGGCTGAGGCAGGAGGATCGCTTGAGCCCAGGAGTTTGAAGTTGCTGTGAGCTAGGCTTGATGCCACTGCCCTCTAACCTGGGCAACAGAGTGAGACTTTGTCTCAAAAAAATCAATCAATAAATAAAATAAAATAAAATTCAAACTGCAGTTTGCCAAAAAAAAAAAAAAAAAATTCAAACTGTATTTTCACAAAAGTCTCTGTTGGTCTCTAGTCTTTGCAGGGAAAAAATCATTTTTGTTATGAAACTCGTCTTTAAGACAAAATTCTTTCGTTGACCATGGGATAATTTTGTGGGTTTTTTGTATTTGGAAAACTAAAATGGCAATTTTTATAGTATTCTGTATATAGGAAGTGAGAGGCTTATATACATTACAATATCAACTATATTTAGTTTAAAAGGCAAAAAAAAAAAAATGCATAAAAAGAATTACATACCATGACCAAGTGGGATTTATTTATTCCAGGTATGCAAGGCTGGCTCAGCTTTCTAAAATCAAGCGACATAATCCGTCACATCGACAGGCAAATCGTATGATCATAAATCACCAATAGGCACAGAAAAAGCATTTGATAAGTCCCAATATCCATTTATGATAAAAACTCTCAGCGACTAGGAATAGAGGGGACCGTCTTCAACTTGATAAAGAACATATAGAAACCTACAGCTAACATAACACCCAAGAAGGAAAACACTGTTTTTCCTTCTACTCTCTCACAGCTCTTCTGACACCAAATGTGAGGTTTTCCCACACAAACCCGTTCTCGGCAGACACCAACTTGGTGTCCCACAATTTGACTCATTCTGACACCAACTGCCTGGAGATAGCACAGTCCCCAAAGGCTAGGGCTCAGTGTCAGGAGAGTGTCCCCCATACCAGATGCCCACCCCAGGCAGCGTGTGCCCAGGCTACCCACAGCTTCTGTCAGACTTGGCTACAAACTGGTGGCTCTCACAACCCCTCCTCGGGTTCAGTAACTTGCTGTAACGTGCACAGAACCCAGAGAAGGTCTCTCTACTGTCACCCGTCGATTATAAAGCACACAACTGAGGAACAGCCAGACGGAAGAGAAGCCCAAGGGGAGGCACGGGGGAGGGGCGCAGAGCCTCCACGCCCTGTCCCGCCCATCCCCAGGGACTTCCACATGGTCACCAACCTGAAGCTCGCCAAGCCTCTTCCTTTTGGCTTTTTATAGAGGCTTCGCTATATAGGCATGATTTACTAACCCACTGACCCTTAGTGACTGAACTCAATCTCCAGCCCTCTCTCCTCCCTGAGGCCAGGGGTAGGGCTTTCAGTCTCCCCATCACAAGGCTGGTTGCCCTGGGGACCAGCCCATCCTCCAGGAGTCACCTTGTTAGCACAAACTCAGGTGTGGCTGCAAGGGGCTTACTATGAACAGGAAAAGACGCTCCCCTCGCCCCTTCCACTCAGGAAAGTCTAAGGGTTTTACAAGCTCCAAGCCAGAAACCAGGGCAAAACCCAAATATATGTTTCCTACTACATCACAGTGTCATAGTAATTAATGGCGAGACACCAGAAGCTTGCTCTCTAAGACCAAGAATGAGGTGAGGGTGCCGCCTCTCACCACTGCTACTCAACACCATCCCAGAAGTCCTAGCTAACGCAACGGAAGAAGAAGAAAAAATAAATAAATAAAAGGTATACAGACTGGGAAGGAAAAAATGGAACTGCCTTTGTTCCTAGATAACATGACTAAAATCTCACAAAAACCACAAAAAAAGCCCTCCCAGAACTAAAAGGCAGCTATAGCAAAGCTGCAGGATACAAGGCTAACATACAAAAGGCATTTGCTTTCCTATACATACTAGCAATAAACAATTGGAATTTGAAATTAAAAACACAGTAACATTTATATTTGTACCAAAAAGGGAATATTTAGGTATAAACCTAACAAAATATGTATATAAAATGTGTTTAAGTTTTGAGGAAAACGACAAAACTCTGATGAAAGAACAAAAGATCTATATACGCGGAGACAATTCCATGACTGGAAGACTCAATACTGTTAAGACGTCAGTTCTTCCCAACTTTACCTATAGCTTCAAAACAATCCCAATCAAAATCCCAGTAGGCTACTTTGCAGATCTTGACACAGTATGCTAAAGTGTATCTGGAAAGGCAAAAAGACCCCTAAGTGCCAACACCACCCTGAAAACAAAGCCGGAGGACGGCCCGATTCAAGTCGCACCGTAAGGCCCAGTGCAGCATGTGCTGCCAAAGCACGCGCAGACCGGTGGGACAGAGAAGGGTGCAGAAATAAACCCACACGACCGACTTTTGACAAAGGAGCAAAGGCAATTCAGTGGAGAAAGAAGAGTCTAATCAGCAAACGGTGCTGGAACAACTAGATGACCTTACGGGGAAAAAAAAGGAAATCTAGGTAACTTTACACCTTTCCCCAAAATTAAAATGTATCATAGACCTGAATGTAAAACACGAAACTATAAAACTGCTAGAAGAAACACAGGAGAAAATCTCAGTGCCCTTGGATTTGGCAATGAGTTTTCAGATATAACACCAAAAGCATGATCCATGTAAGAAAAAATTGATAAGTTGACCTTTATCAAACTTGAAAACTTCTGCCCTGCCAAAGACACTGTTAAAAGAATAAATAGACAAGCCACAGACTGGGAAGAAATATTTGCAAAACACATATCTGATAAAGGACTTGTATTCCAAGTATACAAAGAACTCTTAAAACTCAACAATAAGAAAACAAACAACCCTATTAAAAAACGGGCCAAAGATCTGAACAGTATACAGCTCAGTAAAAAAGATACGCGGATGGCAAATAAGCATTTATTTATAAAAAGATGTCCAGCAGCGTATGTCATCAGCGCATTGCAAACTACAACAGTAACGGGATACCTCACGGCTAAAATCCAAAATCCTGAGAACACCAAATGCGAAGGGAAGGGAGCAGCAGGGGCTCCGCTGAGTGCTGGCCGCAACGCAGACAGGACAGACACTTCACAGGGCAGTGCAGCAACTCTTACAAAGCCAAACATGCTCTTATCACGATTCTGGAACTGCACTCCTAGGTGTTTGCCCAGTGGATCTGAAAACTGATCTCCACACAAAACCAGCGTGCGAGTCTTCACAGCAGCTTCATTCATAATCACCAAAACCTGGAAGCAACAAGACCTCCTTCAACATGTAAAGGGATAAACAAATTGTAGTACCTCCATACAGCGGAATATTATTCAGTGATAAAAAGAAACGTGCTACCAAACCATGAAAAGATGTGGTGCTCAGTGAAAGGAGCCGGTCTGAGGGCTACATATCATATTCCATAATGGCCACGCATTCTAACCACGTGGCATTCTAGAAAAGGCAAAACTACAGACAGTAAAAAGGTCAGTGGTTGGGGTGGGTAGGGGGTGTGGGGGAAGGGATGAGTAGGTGGAGGACAGGGGACTTTTAGGACAGTGAAACCATACTGCGGGGTACCTGACAGTATGCATTTGTGGAAGCCCACGGAACACAGCGAACCTTAATGTACACTGTGGACTCTGTTAGTGATAACGTATCAGCCTGGTTCATAACTTGTAACAAATACACCATACTAACAAGGTGTTAATTATATATATAACTATATACACAATTATTACATAATTTTATATATACAGCAAGACATTAATCCCAGGGGAAACGCGGCGGGGTGGTGGCGACAAAGGGACTCTGTTCTGTCTAACACCACAGAAATTCTCTGTAACATCTGCTGAATTTTTCTGTAAATCTAAAACTACCCCAAAAATCTATTAATTAAAAAAACAATCAGCAGAAGCTGGGGAGTAGGCACAAGTAGAGACAAAACAAGAACTTCGGAACAGCGGTAAGTGTTGAAGCAAAGGACAGTATGGGGGTTTATTATACTACCCGGTTTAATTTGTAAACATTCAAGGTTTTTCACAAAAATTTTAAAATCCAGATTAATTCAAAAATTCTATGTAGATAATGAATCTATCAAGGAATGAAAAGAAAACAGATTTTTGAAGCAAGTCAAATGGCTGAATCGCATTTAATAGCCATGAGCACCTTATTTTATGAAGAGCATTCCCAGTCAGTAAGCGAGGTGGGAAAGGCACGGTCGAGAAGGAGCTAAACAATGAAGAGACACAAACGTCCCCTCGCGGGTCACAGACACGCAAACAGCGTATCCTCAAGGAACTGTCCTCCGTTGGGGGAGGCATTTTTAGAGCCAGGGTCATAGTTCACTGCAGCTGAACTCCTGGGCTGGGTGATGCTGCTGCCCCAGCCTCCCGAGTAGCTGGGACCACAGGCCTGAGCCACTGTGCCCAGCCTGTCCCTGGTTTTAAAATGTCGTAACGCCCAGTGTCAGAGAGGGCTTAGGGACAAGAGTGCCCACCCCCCATGAGAACACCACTTGGCACCAGCTTCAGGAGGACACCTTGGACTAACCTCTGAAGACCACGGGCCAGCTCCTTCACTCCAGGGAACTTGTACAAAAATAAATAAAGGGGTTGGCTAAAGATAATGGACTAAATAAATAAGTGTATCCCCCTTTCCACATAAATCCCTAAAAAGTGACCCAAAGATTCCTTCACCAGAGAACAAATCCATATTAGCACTGAGAACCACAAGAGAGCAGACATTCTGAGGACACGTCACAGACCACGGACCACAGGTGGAGGGGCGTCCCTCTCCCTCCCAGAACCCGGTGCCCTGACACCTCCTGCACCTTCCCAGCCCTCGGCCTTACACACAGCAGAGAGAGCCCGGGGCAGCTCCCAGGGGAGTGGGCAGTGGTCCGCTTCTCTCCGCCCCTCCCCAGGCTGCTCTGGAGTCCAGCCCTGCACCTCTCAGGGACCACAGTCCTCCCTTGGAGCCACCCTCCCTCTTGGCTACTGGCCACTTGTCCAACTCCTCTTCATGGTTAAACCTCTTAAAGAAGTGCCTTGTCCCCGGCTCTCTCCTGTACCCCTCCGCACCCCACCAGTCAGTGAGACTTGGTCCCCAGTGACCTCGTGGTGGCCAGCACTGTCCCCAACACAGCTGTGTGCCCTCCTTTTTGGGTCACGTCAGTCTCCTCTCCTGGACCTGCATCAGCTGCCCCCGTGCCCAGGGCTTCAAACGCCTCTGCCCCCCAATGCTCCAGACCCACACACCCAGCTCTAACAGGCTGGGTGCTGGCATCGGGTTGCCTGTTCAAAACCTGGCATTAGCATCTCGAACTCTTCCTCACTCCCACCTGCCTGCTTCTTCCCCACCACAGTGCACAGAGGCATCATGCACCCAGGTGCTCAAGCCCAAATCCAGCAGGTGGCCTTAGAATCGGAGTCACTCTTTTCCTTCTCCACTCTGCCTGGTGAGTCCCACAGCATGCCTACCACCACTGCCACCCCACCAGTCCGAGCTATCGCTACCTACCCGCGGAGCCCCACAGCAGTCGCCAGAGCCCCCTCCACCTCCTTCAACTCCCCTGCCACCCTTCCTCCAAAGCAGTGGGAGGATCTGCAAAACCTAAACCACATCAGGCTGCTCCCTGCTTAAAACCATCCTATTAATTCCGAACACACCGGAAGGAAATAATCAAGGAAACAATGAGGAAAATTTTCCACACTTAAAAAGCAATGAGCCTTCAGATCAAAAGGGCCTATAAGTGAATGAAAGTAATGAGACCCAGCAGACAAAGCTGGTGAAACTGCAGACAACAGGTACAAAAAGAAACTCTGCCCACCTCTGCAGGAAGAGGCAGTCTCCCACAAAGGAACCGAGTCTAACCTGTTCCATCAGACAATGGAACTGCACAGAAGGCAAAGAGACGATTCCTTTAGGTTCAGATAGGAAAGGGTTCTACACCTAGAGCTGTGTTCTCAACCAAACTACCATTCGAATACTCAAGCACACAGAAAAACTGACAACTACAAACTGATTATCTCTCAAAATTTTACTGGCATATGGATTCTTTAAAAAGGCATTAAACATTTCCAAAAAGGGCTGGGCACGGCTCCCATAGCACTCTGGGAGGCTAAGGCAGGAGGATCACTTGAGGTCAGAAATTTGAGACCAGCCTGGGCAATACAGTGAGACCCTGTCTCTTCAAAAAAGTTAAAGATTAGTTGGGTGTGGTGATGCGCACCTGTAGTCCCAAATGCTCATGAGGGTGAGCCCAGGAGTTTGATGCTGCAGTGAGCGTCGACTGCATGACTGCACTCCGGCCTGGGTGACAGAGTGAGACCCTGCCTCAAAAAGAAAAAAAAAAAAATTGCAGAAAGGAGGACAAGCTTGGATACAATAAATAGTAGTGAATAAAGTAACCAGTAAGACGTATACTTAAATCTAAATAATAATCATTGCTTGATGGGGGTAAAAATAAGAACAATATGGAACTAAGATTCCAAACAGTCTCGACCCAGGGAGGGTTCACATGAGAACTGACCTGCCCTAAACACTTACAGAAAGACTAGCTTAATTGTTTGTTTTTAAAACTGAAAGGTATCTACTAGAAGAAAAAAGAAATGATGAGAAAGCTTAAAAATTAAAAAAACAAAAAGGCAGGCCAAGTTCTAGCTTTCAGTAATCACAATTCCAAGTAGATTACTCTATAAAGACAGCAGTTCTCAGATTAAATTAAAAATATAATTATAAAGTGACATGAAAAAGTTGAAAATGAGATAAAGAAACAAGAGGTTAAGTGGGATAAGGCGGGTTTTTCTGTGTCAGTAACAGCGAGGAAACCACGCCTCTAACAGTGTGGTCTTGAACACGAAGCAAAACTTGACAGACAACAGGCTCCTCGGGAATCAGAGACCTATGTACCTTCTCAGAAACCAGCAGACCGAGTACCCAGCAAGAATTACTGCACAGACCCGCTGGCTGATACAAATATCAAGATCCCAGCCTCTGCACCACAGAGAACAACGTACCCGATGAGTAGAGAGGATACATTCTTCTCAAGCCACAATGCAACACTCATAAAACAGACTGTGTACTAAGCCATAATGAAATCTCAAAAGATTCCAAAAAGTAGAACCCTTTAAGGGATCATATTAGATCTTAATGTAATAAAATTAAAAAATAACTACAAAACAATTAGCTCCCCTCCCCCATCTATCGACTTAAAAATCTGCCAATACCCTTCTAAATAACTGTAGGGTTAAAGGGGAACCCAAGACTGAAATTACAAACCACATAGACTTGAACAGCAACAGGAGCAGCACAAGGCGCGTGGCCAGTGGGGTAGGAGATTCACAGCTTCAACTGCAGGTGTGAGAAACGTGCCCGGAGCCAGGGCAACAGGGCAGAAAGCAGGAGCAGAGAAAGAAGGGAGGATCAGGGAACAGACAGCCACGCAGAGGTGAAGGCTGGCTGCCTGGAAAGACCTGCAGCAGTGACAAACTGTGGGAAGTCAGACCAAAAGGAACAGAAAAAAGCTACCAAAAGCAACATCAGGCATGAGAAACTACAAAGACAGCTTAAAAATCCTAAGAGAATACAGTGTCCCAAAATCTGAAAATTTAGATTTGATCTGAAAATCTAGATGAATGGCACCCAGTGGGGCCTTTCTCTCCCAGGGTGCCCGGAAACACATCGTGGGCCTTGTTTCCGCCTGTGCTGGTAGCTGCTGTGGGGACCCAGCAGGCCCTGCCCACTTCATCCCACCAGAAATCTTCACCATCCTCTCTGACGAACACTGGTCCAGGTGGACCGAGCAGCGTAGCGGCAAAACGTTTTCCGTAACGTTTGCCTTTCCAGGCAAAGGACGCTACTTTTAATATGTAAAGAACATCTAGAAACCAATTTTAACAAATACTTGACAGTAAAGTGGGGAAAAATAGAGCCAATAAACATAAAATTATACTCAGCCTACTTGTATACAGACAGACATGTATGCAAAAGCACAGAAAATAATCTAAAAGATTATACACCGAATTTTTAATAGCAGAAAGGAATATAACTTGGGAGGTGAGGCAGCTAAGGTGGGAAGTGGCATGAACCCAAGAGTTTGAGTCTAGTCTGGGCAATACAGTGACCCCGTCTATATGTAAAACAAAACAAAACAAAACAAACAAAAAAAACTTTGGGAGTGGAAGGTGGATGAGAAATGGGAATTTTTGCCATTTCTTAGCCTATATATTTCCGTAGTGTTTTAACTTTTACAACAGAGAATGCATAAATGTTAACACTGAATAGATGTTAAAAGAAATAACTGTTAATGTTCAAAACGATAACTTCAAAGATATTCATTAAAACGTGAATGGAAAGAATCTCCCATGGTTTTAAGAGTCTCTTATATTTTTCCCAATAGTTTACCGCATCTGTTTTATTTCACATTTAGATCCAACTCACCTGCAGTTGATGTTTGTGTAAAGTATGCAACAGAAGCTACCTCCCCCCACCTTCCACTGAGCAGTGCAGGCTTTCCCTGCTGACGTGAAATGCCTCCTTTTCACCTAAATCCCAATATACACAGATGCCTCTTGTGTGCCCGGGAGCAAGTGAGGTCAGCTCTCTACCCTAAGGTCCCTCATCCACAAGCTACAGCTGCTACCAGAGCTTCCTCCCGAGACCACAGGGCGCACACACCCCAAGGACACACTCAGGGGATGTCAGCCCCATTGCAGAAAAACCCCTCCTAATGGGAAGGAAGCATGGGAGTGGCAGACGCTCTGGTACTGACCGCGACTGGGGCACAGCAGGCCACTCAGGTAGGGGAAGCTCACTCTCTTCATCTCGTCCAGCTTCTCCTGCAGCTTGCGCACCTGGCTGTCGGAGCGGCTGACCCTCTGCCGCAGGCTCTTCAGCTCGCCGTTCTTCTTCTCCACCTGCTCCCGAAGGCAGCACACCTGGCTCTTGTTCTGCCGGGAGGAGAAGCAGTAGGAGTGCAGTGAGTCGATGAGCTTGCAGGCCCCCGACGCCGACAGGATCACCTCATTGATGGACATGGGGCTGGCGTCGCTGTGCTCACTCTGCACAGCTTCTGCAGCTGGCTTCGGGGTGACATCGGCTGGAGGGGCAGAGGGGCTCTGGGAAGGCTTCTGAGGTGTCGCTGTGAGTGAGGAACTAGGGGGGCTCTGGGTCAGGCTCTTGTCGGGCCCCAGACCACTCCCACTGCAGCTCGGCTCCACATCTCTTTTCAGCCTCTTTCGGTCAATGGGCTCTCGGGGGACAGACGGCCTTTCTCGAGTGTGCTTGGAGGAGAAACTGTACGAATGAAGTGAGCCAATAAATTTACACGCCCCGGATCCTGGGGGGGTAAAGTCATCCATGGAAATGCCACTCTTATCTGCCACGCCCCCACCGGTGGAGGAGGGGGTGTTCTCATCACCAGCATCTGCAGCAGACACTTCCGCTTCTGCCTGGCTGCCTGCTGCAGCGGTGGCTGGTCCGTCTCCTGGAGTTCTTTCCAGAGACTGCTGTGCCAGCTCCTGGCTGGCAGCCTCCCGGGCAGCCCTGGGTGCAGTTTCGCCCTGCAGAGCAGCTCGCTTCAACTTGCGGGACTCTGGCTTGGCCATCGGGTTTTCACTCGAGGATGATGACCAACCTGCAGCCACTTTACCAGCTGCTGTGCTCGAGTGGCCCCTCACACCCCCCGTGGTCTGGCTGGCGTCCTTTCTCCTGGTGCGGCCATGGCCTCCAGACCCCCTCTTCTTCTCAGTCAGGTGGAAGATGGACGGCACAGCCGTGGGCTTCAGCAGTCGGTGCTGGTCCTCCAGCCTCTTGGAGAAACTGTCTTTGGTGAAATGCTCACTGCAGAGGAATGAGTACTTCGTGGGCGTCCAGTTATCCCTCTGAACAGCTTTTAACCACTGGATTAGACGTTTTGAGTCCTTTAGGGGGAACCTGCAGGACAAATAACAAAGTAGTTAGAAACCAGTTAAATGTTTCCCACTAGAATTATCAACTATAAAAGCAAAACAAAGCTTTGTAAACACCCAAACCTATACTGACTTCATCTGCTTAAAAAATAATAAAAATTTAAGAAACACCTTCTACTAAGTTATTATTGGAACAAAAAGATGAAAGATCCATTGTCTACCCTTAAGGAGTTCACAGTCTGTGGGGCAGACAGAAAAGAAGGCAAGTAACTCCTCCCAGGCTGTTGTAAATGCCCCACAGGGACGCAGGATGCTTACAAATAGCCAGGATGGCATCAGGACAGCAGGAAGAAGTTCCCAGAAGTTAATAGCTGACCAACCCTTCCAATGTGCCTGGAGGGCAGGACTTGGGGCACTAAAACCAGGATGGTTGAGGCCCCTCTTGAGAAGCCAGGCCGGTGTCAGCCCAGAGATGGGAGCACCCCAGACAGCTGGCATGGGGACAGCACCAGCCTCGGCTCAAGCAGCTGAGGACGAGGGAACAAGCTCTGGAAGGTAAGATTCAAAAGCTGTAGTTCCGTGTTCCTGCTATACTTCCACTACCAGAAGTAAAACTGCTCCCTTTAAAAGTCAACCAGCCAGATGAACCTTGAGGACGTTGTCCTGAGTGGAACAAGCCAGTCACTGTGATTCCCTCGTGAGGTCCCTGGAGTACTGAAATTCATGGAGATAGAAGGTACACAGTGGGTGCCAGGGGCTGGGGAGAGGGTGCTATGGGAAATTAGTGTGGTACCGAGATTCTGCTTTACAGGATGAAAAGAATTCTGGAGATGGTGGTGGTGATGGCTGCACCACAATGTGCCCCTGAATTGCACACTGAAAAATGGTTAGGATAGTAAATTTTGTGTTATATGCATTTACCATAATAAAAAAATTAGGGGAAAAAAAGCAACCAGTCCTGGAAGATACTGAACAAGATATTTAACCATTTTCTTCTTTATTACCTAATAAAGATACTTCGTGACCGTTTCTTCATTGAGGCAAGATCTGTATTTCAGAAAACAGACTTGGCCAGGCCCAGTGGCTCTCCCCTGTAATCCCAGCACTTTGGGAGGTCAAGACAGGAAGACTGCTTGAGGCCGGGAGTTCAAGACCAGCACGAGCAACTCAACCCAGTTTCTTAAAAACAAAGACACAAATATAGCCGGGAATGGTGGTGCAGGCCTGTAGTCCTAGCAGTAGGAGGCTGAAGTAGGAGGATTGCTTGAGCCCCGGAGTTCCAGGTTACAGTGAGCTATGACTGGGCCACTGCACTCCAGCCCAGCCAACAGTGAGACCCTGTCTCTAACTAAAAAAAAAAAAAAAAAAAAAAAAAACTCAAACTGCACATGATGCTCAGGATGAGGGGTCAGGGCAGTCGTTCCTCACTGCTATTTGCTGCACCCGAGGTCCTCTATCCCACCAGAGGCCGCTGTGGACCAGGACCAGAACAAATCCTAGGAAGTTCTAAGCAACATGACCTTCTAACCTCCTTTCTCAATCTTTTGTGCGCCGATTCCAAAGACCCCCACCTCCGCCCAATTCCGCGTCCTCTGCCCCCCATTCTACGTTAGACCACTGCAGTGCTCTGCCTCATTTTCACAAACAGTAACAGACCTCGTGGGACACACGCTCTAAAGGAAGCTGTCAAGAAGGCATGCTGGCTGATGGCTGAAATAATCTGAAGTTACTAGTTCTGATAGACCGCAGCGACTCAAGGCTTAGAGCAAACCACCGGGAACTTTCAGTACCACTATAAATAGCACGTGCCATTCCCGTCTTTAAAACTTACAAACCACCATGCGAACAGAACAGAAATATCTGAAAGGGTTTGTTCTCTAAGCGGAGTTCCTTCGGGCCGCTGTTCTGGAAGCTCCCGCATGTAAAGCCGCAGACACGGGCTCAATGGATCGCTGCGTCCACAGGCCCCGCGGGGAGCGGGCCTGGCGCGGGAGTCGGTCCGAGCTCGGCCCTGCCCGGCACGATGCGCGGCCCGCGGCCTCTCCCGCACGGCGCGGCCCGGGCTGCGGGACCCCGCGCCGGTTCCGGACGGCCTGGAACTCAGGAAGTGCAGCCGGCGCCGGGCGGGCCGGAGCGCGCAGTCAGGCGAACCCGGCACCGTCAGCCGCGGAGCAGCGACTGCCGAACAGCGGCTTCTGGACGCCGCCGGCGCGGCCCACACCTACAGCGCGCGGGCAGACGCGGAGCCGGGGCGGGCGCGCGGGGCGGCGCGGAGACCGCCGGGGGAGAGGGGCCCGGGGCCCGGGGCCCGGTGGTCGCGCCGGCCCGAGGCGCTCGGCCCAGAGACGGCGGCCCGGACCAAGGTCACACAGCGCCTGCGCCCACCGCCCGCGCCTACTCACTCGCGGCGCCGGAGCTGCCGAGGCCCGGCGCCACCGCGCCCCCAGCGCTCGGTCGGGCCGCGCGGCCTCAGTTTCCCCGCGGGGCCGGGCCGGGCGGGGGCGTGGCGGGCCGGGGCGGCGGCGCTCGCGTACCTGTGGAAGGAGACGGCGCGCTTCTCGCCCTTGCCCTGCCGGTTGGAGCAGTTCACGGCCGCGCAGCAGATCACCATCGCGGGCCTCGGCCCAGCCGCGCCGCCAGGCTCCGGCCCTCGCCGCCCGCCCGCCCGCGGACCGCCCCGAGGGAGGGAGCGCGGCGGCGACACGGCTCGGGACGTGGGCCGGCCCGCGGCGTCCGCGCCGTACGGCAAGATGGCGGCGCAGGCGCCCGCCGCGGCCCGCCCCCGCCCGCGCCCGCCGCGCGCTCGGGCGTCTCCGCGACCAGCGGGGCGCAGCCGACCCCTCGAAGCGTCGGCAGGCGGGTCGGCGGCGGGCGAGGGAGCCGCCCCGGTGGGGGGAATCCGTACGGCGACATGGGCGCGCTGGGGCCCGTCCGTACGGCAAGATGGCCGCGCCGGCGGGCACCGAGCTGACCTCCGCCGCATCGATGACTGCTCCTGCGTCCTCTGAGTGGAGGAAGCGCCGCGCGTGGCGAGCGCAGTGTCCCGTCGGGCAGCAGAGCGAGCCGTCGGCCCACGAGACGTCCCCACACAGCCCGCCCGGCGGCCCAGGGCTTGCGGCGGCAGCCCGACCGTACGCCAAGATGGCGGCGCCCGCTCACTTCCGCCCTGCGCCGGATGCCCGCCGGCGCCCGCGTCCCGATTGGCCCCCGCGGCGTTCGGTCGCCGCGTCGCGCTGCGGGCCGGTCGGAGCGTCGCCGCTTGGGTCAGTCGGCGGCCGGACGGGGAAGATGGATGCAGGTAAGGAGCTTCCTGGGCCGGGTCCTCTGCGGGAGGCGCTGGCCGCGCCCTCGGCCTGGCCTTCCCGGGCCCGGGCTGGCGTGACGTGCTGTGGGGCGCGCAGGGGCGGGCCGGGTTCGGCGGTGCGGGGGCGCGGGCGGCGTTTGCGGCGGGTGGGAGCGGGAGGGGGACCCCGGCGACTGGCCGCGCACCTGACGGTCCGTCACGCTGGAGCCGCTGGGGCCTTTCCGCCCCGGCGTGAGCGCCCGGGGTTACGGGCTTGGCAGGCCCGAGCGCTGGCCTGGCGTGGCGGGCGGCGGGCCCGCTGGGCCGGGGAGAGGCGCGGCGGCAGCCAGAGCGCGCCGGGAGGGCTGCAGCAGTGCGGGGTGTGGACGCGAGCGATCGGCCACAGCTTGGCCTTCCCGGCTGGGAGTGGAGGAGTGGAAACTTTAACTTTTACGAAGTTACTGGTAGGCTGGAGGCGAGAAATGTGTTTCAGTAATCACAGCGTCCAAGAGTCTTTTTCTGTGATGGGAAAGAGAAACAGCGAATCCAACTCATCACGTCTTCATTTCCTGGGGTCCTAATAGAAAGTGGAGGCGGGATGCGCGTGTTGGTGTTTTTGTCTGTCCTGTCATGCTTCTGTCCAAGCCAACAGGAGACAATTTTTTGCTGCCAAGATATTTTGGAGACTTAAGTCGGTACCAAACCCATCACTTGCCCAGTAGCCCCAGGTACATTTTCACATATTAGTATTAGTTCTTCCATTACTTACAGAAACCGACTTGCCGCCCTTCAACCGTCCCCATCTGTGAAGGAAGACTTTCGTCTGGTTTAATTCTACCTGTCATCACGAATGGCATTGTTTTTGCTCTTTCTTCTCTTGGCAGCTGCAAAACAAATTTATTAAGATCTTAGTTTGGAAAGTATAATGTGTGTGGCCAATGTTTGTTTCATGATTTGTGGCATCTCGTCACTTAAATGTGTTAGATGGCTGTAGGAAGCAGGAGCCTTGACTCCCCAAGGAGCGTGCTGACGGATGTGTATTTTGTGAAGTTTGTTTTTTAGAGTAAGTATTAGACACTGTTGTACTATTTGCAGCTGTATACTACTTGTTGTACAATGTTTACAACTATTTGTTGTGCTATTTCTTATTACATATTACTGTTTGGATATGTAAGTCTATTCATATAAGAGACTTGGTGAAGGTGAGAACAGTTTGATATTGGTCATTGTCTTAAATCCGAAAACCATTATGTTCAAGTTAGGAATACAGTTGTGTAGTCACATGATGATACTGAATAGGAAATGCTGCTACTTGTGGGATCAAAGTAGAAAAGGTTTTTGCATTCGAAGGCCTGTTTATGCTGTTTTAGGATATGGTAGGGAGTTTTCCATCTGACATGATGCTGTACATCCTTTCAGGAATGATTAATGGTCCACCCTCCTCTGATCGCTAGAGTCCTTGAAAATTCTGCCTGCCTTGAGCATGTGTAATATAGTTTCTGTTTGTTCTTATAGTCATTCACTCAATAAACTATTTGTTATTGTGTGCCAGCCGTTGTTCTCTAGGACTGGAGGAGTGGACAAATAGAAACCACTGCCCTGGGCTAGCTGACGTCCTAGACATGAGACCAGCAGAAAGCAGCAAGGTGTGTGGCTCATGTGGGAGAGTGATGTGGGCCGAGCAGCAGGGGGATTAGAATTGTGGACAGGATGGCCAGGAAAAGTCTTCCTTCAAAGGTTACGTTCTGACCAAGACCCCAGGCAGTGCAGAAGGTAAGGCAAGTGGCTGATCTAGGACTACAGGAGGCTGGTGGGCTTTGGGGGTGCAGTGATGGATGAGAGAAGCAGAAGCTGAGAGCGGAGAGGTGATGTAGGCCCGACCACGAGGCCCTGCTAGGTCACAGTGAGGACTTACATGTTTATTCTGAATAGGATGGTGACCCTCTGGAAGGTTTTGAGAGGAGGAGTAACATGATCAGACTGATGTTTAACAGAATTGCTCTGGCATGTCTGTGGAGACTATACTGGGGCAAGGGCAGAAGCAAGGAGACCAGTTAGGAGGCTGCTGCAATAAGCCAAGCCATGAGATGGGGAGGCTTGGGTCAGGGAGTGGAGAAGAGGTTGATTTCTGGGTGTGTTTTGAAGGCTGAGATGATAGGATTTTTTTATAGATTGGAAGTTGGGAGTAGGATGTATAGAGAGGGAGAGGTTAAAGATGGCACCACGGTTCCCGGCCTGAGCTAAGAGACTCAGATGGGAAAGGCTTGGGGAGGTCCTGCCTGATAGGGAGCTCTGTGTCGGGAGTTTGATTTGTATGTGTTAAGTGTGAGGTGCCTGTTGGACATCCTTGTAGCGATGTCCAGAGGGCTTTTGGATCTACAGGTTTGGAGCTAAGGGAATAGGCCTAGGATGGAGGTGCATGGGAGGCCTCCTCAGATGACGCCATTCGGGTCCGAGCATGGGTAGAAAAGAGAAGAGGCCAGGGAGGGAGCCCGGGGCTGCTGGCGTGGAGAGGTCCAGAAGGCGGCAGGCGGACCACAGCATGGTTGTGTTCCCCAGCAGTCCCTTCGGCACTGTCCTTAAAGTCTCTCTCGTTCAAGGAACAGGCAGTTCCCAGCACTTAAATAGCCATGCTGTGCACCCTGGAGGACACAGCCGGCACATGCACGTACATATGTATGTATGTACGTACGGATCAATCGAGTGAGGGATCAATCGAGTGAGAGAGAGAGAGACGGGCTCTTGGTCTGTCTCACGGGCTCAAGCACAGTGGCTCAATCGTAGCTCATTGCAGCCTTGAACTCCTGGCAGAACCAGTGTCTTATGCTTGCACCTCCAGTTTGTCACATTGTGTCTGGCATGTGGTTTGTAATTGAAAAAGCAGAACTTGAATTAATGATAACTCACACATCCCCCTACTATAAGAATTTCAGTTTATAAAGTTTAATGTAAATGCAGTCTGTCAGTGTAACACGTGAGTCGGTGGAAAGGCTTACCACGGGGCGTGAGTTTGCACATGGACGTTCTGCCCAGCGTGCTCTCAGACAGTGCTTTCTCGTTCTCTGACGTAGCTTAATTTTGGGTCTCTTCCCTCCTTCCTTTCTTCCCTTCTTCCTTCCATCCCTACCAGCATCTTCGTATGGACTCTTAGGGATTTTTTTTTTGAGACAGAGTCTCACTCTTTTGCCTGGGCTAGAGTGAGTGCCGTGGCGTCAGCCTAGGTCACTGCAACCTCAAACTCCTGGGCTCAAGCGATCCTCCTGCCTCAGCCTCCCGAGTAGCTGGGACTACAGGCATGCGCCACCATGCCCGGCTAATTTTTTTCTATATATTTTTAGTTGTCCGATTAATTTCTTTCTATTTTTAGTAGAGACGGGGTCTCGCTCTTGCTCAGGCTGGTTTCGAACTCCTGAGCTCAAACAATCTGCCCGCCTTGGCCTCCCAGAGTGCTAGGATTACAGGTGTGAGCCACCGCACCCGGCCCTCTTAGGGATTTTTTAAAAATAACTGCATGCAAACTGTTATCTTAAACATAAGAGTTTTCTAAAGGAAGGGGAGAAGCCTTTGTTGAATTTATTTATAAAGTAATAATCTTTTGGAAAACAACTTATAAGTGTTTTAGGAACATATCTTCAAAATGAGGTACGTTATAGAAAGCCATAAAAGAAATCTGTTGGTTGCATATTTTTTGTGGTTCTCCCTCTTGAATGAAGTGTAATTGGTGCTAAGTAGAGAGAAGTTGGTTAAACTCATTGAGCATTCCCTATTTTTCTGCCTGTCAGGTTAATACTATTAAATCACAATACTTTTTTCTAGTGAAATTACCATAGTATTAAAACACTTTCTACTTCCTTTTGCAGTTGTGATCACAGAAGTCTCAGGGAAGAGGGTATGGAAAATCAAGTGTCTGGGGCCTAGGTGACCAAAAGGGGGATCTGCTTCTAAGGGGGCTTCTTTCTTAAGGGGGACGATACCTCTCCGTCGTAGGGCCAAGGAGTCTGGAGATGGGTGTTCTTTTTGAGGTTTGACTTCTATCCCAAGAGCTATGTGAAGTGCTTTGTAAATGACATGATGTGGCGTGTAAAGATGGTGAAATTATAACGAGGAATGTAAAATATGGCAAGGAAGCCTCTCTGGGGAAGTGCGGTGCTGCTGGCCTCAGGCCACGTGGAGCTGGTTAATCTGAGGGTCAGTGAAGGAGCCTTTGAGAGTGGAGTGTTCATGTTGGTCAGTCTGTGCAGGTGTTAGTGATTGTGAACTTCAGTTTTCCACCTGTCTCAGGTTCTCACCCCACTGGGCAGAGCTGGTGGCTTTGCCCAGTTTCATGGGCGAGGAGACTGAAGCTTAGAGAAGTGCAGGCATGTGCCATACAGCTAGTGAGTGGGCTCTGTCTCCGAAAACAAACCTCAATAGAAATTAGAAGTGTTATTTCAAAAAAGTTTTCCTTCCTCCATTACAAAGTAAGATCTGGAAGGTCAGGGAGCTTGTGGTCTGGTCCAAGCATCTCAGCCTGTGTTGAGTGGGGATGTCTCAGTCCAGGGACCTCACAATGTCTTCCTCTTCAGCTGGAGCCGTGAGGATGTCCAGGCAAGGTGGGGTCTGCTTGGAGGGCCCATCTGTGACATTTCATCCTGTCCTCCAGCACGAGTGGGACAGCACAGAGCCTCTTGATTCAGGGCAGACTTTGTCACACCTGCACGGTGGTGGGGTATCCCTGTTGTACTCTTCTAGTGGGAATCACTGCAGGTCCCTGTGATCCTTGGTGCTAGCACTGCAGGGCAAAAGCTTAAGGACGTTCGAACCAGCCCTGAAGTGGTATGGCTGGCTTCTCTCTAAAGGCAGTCTGGTCTCTTTTTGTGGAACATTTACTGCGTTGGATTCAGTTTTAATAAAGAAATTCAGGTTTGGTTCAGTGTCTGTTTGCATTGTCCTGGGGGTTGCACTTCAGTTTGGTTACGGACTGTGTCTCGTTCCTGGCTGTGTTGTGATTGTTTCGCCCATTTCAGAGGTTCCGAGAAGCTGGCCCTGAAGGTCTTATTACTGCACTTCCTGCACATTCACTTGTTTCATCTTCATGCACTGCCATGAGGAAAGCACAACTGTTCCCATTTGCCAGTGAGAAAACTGAGGCACAGAAAGGTTATCACCTTGTGAGGATCAAGTGACTGGCTAGTGGCTGTACAGCGCTGGCTCTTGACCAGCGCTGTACACTGCCAGGAATGTGTGCGATGGGTGTGACGCGTAGACGCTCCCCACCCGCGGTGTCCTCCGCAGACAGAGGCGAAGATGGTCCCGTCGAGAGGAGGGTGCAGCGTAGTGGGAGGAGTGAGGGGATGGTGTCGGGAGGTGGCCGCAGCTAGTCCTGGGGGGAGGGCCGGTGGAGCCAGGAGGCCTGGGCATTTCTGTAGACAGGAAGAACATTGAAGCCGGGGGTACTGCATGAGCGCCCTCCTCAGGGACCCCATGGATGATGGACGCTGTCTTTTCAATGGACACTGTCTCGCCTGTTGCACTGGCGAGAGCTGTGGTTGCTTCTTGTCGTTTTGCTTCCTCCAAGTATCTTGGTCTCCTTGCTGGTTCATGGGTAAGGAGTCTGAGGCCGCACCCATCATTGTGATGGCTATTTGAACTTCATAGAACACCTCTTATTACCTTCACTCTGAAGTTGGCTTCCTGGCCTATAAAGTTTGCTAATAAACCTAAGAAATATGCCTGCTTTGCATTTTGCCACTTCAGTGATGAAAATCCTCAACTTCAAGGCTGCTCGGGCATCATTACTCTCCTTCCAGAGTAAGTGGTTTTCTTGTCTTCCTTACCTACATGTCTCATTCTTCATTTATATTTTTAAAATGAGAAGCTAGTTATCTCAGAAGTTTCTCAGGCTGGGTGCAGTGGCTCACACCTGTAATTCCAGTGTTTGGGAAGACCAAGTGGGGGGGATCATTCGAGGCCAGGAGTTGGAGACCAACCTGGGCAATGTAGTAAGACCCTGTCTTCACACAAAAAAATTTAAAAGTAAAATTTTCGAGGAGTAGTGCACACCTATATTTCTAGCTACCAGGAAGGTCTCTAAAAATAATTATCTTTTGAAAAGAAGTTTGTTGGCCAGGCGCAGTGGCTCATGCCTGTAATCCTAGCACTCTGGGAGGCTGAGGCAGAAGGGTTGTTTGAGCTCAGGAGTTCGAGACCAGCCTGAGCAAGAGCGAGACCCCGTCTCTACTAAAAGAAAAAAAAAATACAAAGAAATTAGCTGGACGACTAAAACTATGTATAGAAAAAATTTGCTGGGCATGGTGGCGCAGGCCTGTAGTCTCAGCTACTTGGGAGGCTGAGGCAGTAGGATTGCTTGAGCCCAGGAGTTTGAGGTTGCTGTGAACTAGGCTGATGCCACGGCACTCTAGCCCAGGCAACAGAGTGAGACTCTGTCTCAAAAAAAAAAAAAAAAAAGTTTCTCAATATCCAGATTCTGATACTACAGACTTAATTCAATGATGTGATCCTTGTCCTAACAACATGTGCCATGTGCCTCTGAAATATGCATGGTCCCCAGCTTACAATGGTTCTGCTTAACAGTTTTTCAACTTTACGATAGTATGAAAGTGATACACGTTCAATAGAAACGTACTTCAAATTTTGAATTTATTTATTTAATTTTTTGAGACAGCCTTGCTCTGTTTCCCAGGCTGGAGTGCAGTGGCATCATCATAGCTCCCTGCAGCCTCAAAGTCCTGGGCTCCAGCGATCCTCCTGCCTCAGCCTCCCAAGTAGCTGGCACTACAGGTGTGTGCCCCACACTCAGCTAATTTTTCTATGTCTTGTACAGATGGGGTCTCGCTCTTGCTTAGGCTGGTCTTGAACTCCTGAGCTCAAGCGATCCTCCTGCCTCAGCCTCCCGAAGTGCTAGGATTACAGGCGCGAGCCACCGCACCTGGCTCAAATTTTGAATTTTGATCTTTTCCTAGGCCAGGGATATGCTCCACAATACTCTTGAGATGCTGGGCAGCTCCTAGTCAGCCAGGAATCTCGAGGATAAACAACTAATGCTCTACGCACACCGCATGGCCAGATCACTTTGCCTAGTTGTAGGCTAATGTAATTGTTCTGAGCACATTTAAGGTAGACTTGTCTAAGCTATTAATACGATGTTTGACAGGTTGGGTATATTAAATGCATTTTCGGCTTAATGATATTTTCAAGTTATGTTGGATTCTGCAAAGAGATACTTATCCAAATTGCTCATTTTAGCTCTGCAGTACCTTAAAAGATGTATATGCCAAGGCGGGAATAGAAATCACTGCTGCTCCCTGGCCTCCAGCCTTCATTCAATATACAGACTCAAATCCAGAAAGTCTATTCTCAAGAAAAAAGGATGCAAACACCCATCTTATTTCAGTTTACAACACTGCAGGACAGTAATCCCAATTTTGTTGCTGTTGGAATGTTCTGCTGATGTTTGAAATACTTCCAAGGTGTACTGGCTTCAACCTGCTCTAGGAAAAGGGTGGAGCGGGGCCTGGGTCCCCAGCAGCTGAGGGTTCTTTCGACAGTGAACACCGAGCTATCCGGCATTGTGGACGTGTTCCTTCTGCCTATGCTGCTGGAGACACTTGCAAGTACTTCCCGACCCTGAGACTGGGAACAGGCTGCATCCGGTTAAGCCTTTGGGGGCAGTAAAATGTGTGTGCCTTTGACTGTGGAGACCTCGGTTAATGACACCAGCTGACATTGGAGCCCTTTTGTCTGCACCTAATGAGGAGTGTTTCTGGAGATATCACAGCCACATGGCGAGGCTGTCCTCTTACCCCACCGTATGGGTGAGGGAACATCCACACTTAGTAACTAAGTAAGTAACCCAGGAACCCACTGCCTGTGAGTACCCGAGCTGGGATTTGAACTCTGACTGCCGGAGGCCAGAGCCAGCACCCTGCCAAGGGGACTGTGCACAGCATGGAAACACCTGCAGCGACACGAGCTGGCAGTCTGTGGTGGGGAATAACCAGGAATGCTCTCAACAGGGCGCTTAAGTTAGTTACCAACTTCAGTACAGGGGGATGCTTTGAGAACATTAGAGAGCTGGTGGAGAGCTGCGTTCATGTGGAACGGTGGTCCCGTTGTGAAGGATAAAGGTGGGGAAACCACAATGTGGTATCATTTCATCTGTCCGTGTGAAGTTGTGTGCACAGGCCTATGCACAAAGACTCTGGAAAGAGATTCCCTCCTCGGTGATGAGGCTTCGGATGATTTGTGTATTTCTTGTAATTAGTATCCATCATTCTTACTGAAAGGTGGGGGTATTGTCAAAAAATAAATTTAGATGCAGCAGAAGTTCATGTAATGTCTTTAGTTTTCGAAAGATGTCCATGAAGTTGCAGGTGAAAGATGAGTGATTGGGCTCCGTCCAACCGGAGAGGCGCCAGATGAGACTGTGTTCAGACCTCACTGAGGAGATAGGTGCCTTTGCCCTTGAGGCCACCCCTTAGTGCGCTGCGTGCATCTCCCCGCTTGCTGGCACTGGGCCACATGCCCTGCTGCGGGCTGGTGCTGCCTTTTGGGACAGTGTGGAACCCCCCAGGTTTCTGTAGACAAGAGGGCACTGGGCCTCTCTAGTTTCATAATTGAGGCAGTACAGTGTAAGATGGCACTCGGGTCTCATCAGCACGGCAGGTGGGCAGCCTGGCTCTGCAGCCTCCTTAGAAAGCAGGGCTGTGCACCGTTGAAGTGAACGTAGGTTCCAGGCCTGGATCTCTGGGCCTCCTGGCACCCAGGCACCTTCGGGGACTTTGCAGAGGGGTTCACCTCTTAGTTTCTAGGAGTTAGTGCACACCCAGGAGTAGCACCCCATCCCTGTATAGCGATCTGCTCCTAACCAGGAAATTGGGGTGGGCCGGAACCACGAGTCTTTGGGAGCTCAGTATTTCTTGCCCCTGAAGCATCTGCCTTCATCACAGCCTCCGAACCTGCTGCCAAGGTGACATCTGCAAACCTCAGGACACACGGACGCTTGCCGCATGTTTGTTTCTTCTGTAGCTTCCCTCACCAACAAAGATGAAGGGAATGGTTTTATTTCATTTTTTGTCTTCCGGGTTTTAAACATTTTAAGTCTAAAACAATTAAGTGCTTGAATTGGGTGGCTTTTTTTTCCTTTCTTTCCTTCGGTTGGCTCTGACTTGGTCTCTCACCCTTGTGTCACCTGCTGGACGCTGACTCAGCGGCTTAGGATCTGTAAGGCTGAGGAATTGGGGTACAGGCCCACCTCCCCACCCCCACACCCTAGCAGAGCAGCTGCCTGACATGCCCTCGGGTGTGTTCACGTGCGTTTACTTCAGCAGTGGTGTTGTCGTGGTAGCGCTAAGAACACAGGGTGTGCCATTTGTTGCAAGAATTTACGCTCATGCTCTCCTTTAGTGCAGAAATGCTTATGGGCTGGGGCAGTGGCTTACGCCTGTAATCCCAGCACTTTAGGAGGCCAAGGGAGGAGGATCACTTGAGGCCAGGAGTTCAAACCAGCCTGGGCAACATAGTGAGACCTTGTCTCTACCAACAAACAAATATAGAAATGCCATAAATGATCTCTTTTGATACTATTTTATGAAATTATAAAAGTCTGATGGATGGATGTCTTTGATTTCAACAGCTACTCTGACCTACGACACTCTCCGGTTTGCTGAGTTTGAGGATTTCCCTGAGACCTCGGAGCCCGTCTGGATACTGGGTAGAAAATACAGCATTTTCACAGGTATCAGCCACATCGGAGCCCACTCTGCTCTGACTGCTCAGTCTGCAAAAAGCATTTTGCAATAGTAGTTATCTGCCAACTCTTCTATAACATGTGACTTATGAACTTAAGGCGTTGTGTGTGTGTTTTCTTCTTTTAAACAACCTCCAGAAAAGGACGAGATCTTGTCTGATGTGGCATCTAGACTTTGGTTTACATACAGGAAAAACTTTCCAGCCATTGGTAAGTACCCCATTTTGTTACAATGTGTAGCAAAATATACCTGTGTTAAGAAGGTGGAAAATTTATGCTTATAGTTCTGACTTCAGTATGCCAGATATTTTGTTTTAATCCTCACAGCAACCCTGGCTCAGTTAATCGGCTGAGGTCTCACTCTTAGTATGGCAGAGCTAGAATCCAAACCTAGGCTCCTGATTCTGCCTTGGGCAGTGTTTTTTCAACTGCAAGTCACAACTTATTACTGGACCTGAAATCAATGTCACGGGTTGTGACTAACACTTTTTAAAATCTAGAACAGAACAAAATATGAAGCAGAATGTATTTGCCCTGGCAAGACAGCATGTTGCTCAGGAGATATTAGTTTCAGTTTACGTATCTGAGTGTATGTCCTGGGTCACAGCTGTACAATGCGTTTCTTACTGTCGGTCAAGAATGTTTAGAAGCCATTCTCTATCCATCTTTTCTAGTATGTTCCATACTTAGCTGTGGGGAGATTTGAAGGGCAAGGTAATTCACATGTCATTCCTTAACACTAAGGTGCATTCCATTAACAAGGTTCCTCATCGTTGTATACGCTGGGGGTGGTCAGAGGATGGGGACCAGGCTGACTCCGCACCTCCCCAGTGGCTGAGTCATGCTTTTCGGTTCTTCTCCTAGATGTGGTTTCATTCCTTCTCCAAAGTGAAGTGGAAGTAAAATAGCCACAACGGCTTGACATCTGAGAACACTGAAATGTAGGGAGAGAAGATGCTCATCCCTTTAGGTTGACATTTAATGGCACTGTTTGGCAGGTGTGCCCTGGAAATAGTTGTTCATTCTGCAGATACTTACTTCATACCTGCTCTGAGCCTGCCCCTGCTCAGCCCTGGATGCAGGTTAGTCCCCAGCCTCTGTCTTCTTCGGAACAACTCTGCCAGGGTGCTAGGCGGGAAAACAGGGCTAGAGAGAAGCTGTACCATGGCAGAGGCGTTGTGGAGGAGCTGCCGATGCGGATGAAGCAGCCCATCATGGTTCTAGAGGCTGAGTGTGGTGCGTTTCCTTTCATAGCTCTGCAGAGATGATTTGGTGGGTTTTTTAAATGAATAACTTTTTTACTTTTTTTTTTTAAGAGATGGGAGTCTTGCTGTGTTGCCCAGGCTGACCTCAAACTCCTGGGCTTAAGCAATCCTCCTGCCTCAGCCTCCCAAGTAGCAGGGCCTGCTGCGCCTGGCTCTGAGAAATCGTTTGTTTTTGTCAGAAGTGAAGGGAGGGTAATGACAGGTAATGACAGGCACTGCTGATGGGGTTGTGTGTGTGTGTGTGTGTGTGTGTGTGTGTGCGCGCGCGCGTGTGTGTGCACCAGCCACCATGCCCCAAGAGGTAGCGTTGGTTGTTTTCCCCAATGTGTGGGAGGAGGTGCCAGGGGCTCGGAGGTGGGTAAAGGGCGGGCCAGGACTGCAACCCTCGTGGCCCGACCCCTGAATCCTGCTCCTCACGCAGTGTGCAGTCACCCGGCCTCTTGCCTACACGGGTGCAGGCTGCACAGCACCATTCCACTGGACTCCTGTGTCGGCTGGTAGGGCATTTCCCGAAGGTCTGCCACCTTACACACGGTTCCACAGTGCACACCATCTGTCTGTCTGGGCCCCACTGAGCGAGGTGGCGGGGCCCAGGTGTGTGCATTTGGAGGGCTGAGTCTCTGACCGCTCAGCATGGCCCCACGCCCACTCTCAGCAACACGAGTGCCTTTGGATCTTTGCCTTTCTGGCAGCTGGAAAATGATTCTTCTTGTTTAACTTTGCATTTTCTGGATCACTCATGAGGGTCAGCATCTTTTTGTGTGTCTACCAGCCATTCCTGTTGCTCTGTGACTGACTTGCTTGCGTGTTTTGTCCATTTTGAGGAGGCCATCAGGATGCTTCACTCCCCAGCCAGTGGGGCCGTGGCATTACCGAGTCCTCAGAGGCAGAGCCGATGGACGGCGGTGTCGGTGCCTCGGCGTGGGGCCCACCCAGTGCTTCCTGCTGGTGGGCTCTTGGCCTCTGTTGGGCCGTCTGACCATGAGCACTGTCTCTCTGCCACGATAGGGGGAACAGGCCCCACCTCGGACACGGGCTGGGGCTGCATGCTGCGGTGTGGACAGATGATCTTCGCCCAGGCCCTGGTGTGCCGGCACTTAGGTCGAGGTGAGCCATGGCCACGGGGCGGGCGCACGGCCACGGTGTTCTCAGGAAGCAAAGAGGACCCAGGGGAAGGGTTGTTTCAAGCACTTCGTGCGTAAAACACAGATTAGAATCTGGGGTTTCCCTGAGTAATGACCCATTTGTATTTATTGATTAAAAATCTGACTTTAAAGAATGCTGGTGTTTATTTTTTAGAAATGACCTTTAAACCACTGAAACTGTTTTCTGCTTTTTGTATGGATTTGTTTTGATGATTTGGCATATGCATATTTGAAATCCTGGAGAATTTGGCTTTTAACTTTAGAAAGACTCAAAAAAGGTTTGGATACCATCTGTATCTTGAGTGTTTTTTTAAAAGTGAAGACTTGTTTCTCCTGTTTATGGTAGGACTGACCTGTATTTTTTCCCAATAGACTGGAGGTGGACTCAGCGGAAGAGGCAGCCAGACAGCTACTTCAGCGTCCTCAACGCTTTCCTCGACAGGAAGGACAGTTACTACTCCATTCACCAGATAGGTGGGAGACTGCACAGTGTGCCCGTCCTGGGTGTTGAGAAAGGGCAGAGGCGTGGGGCTTCCCGGAGAGCTCTTCTGGTATTGTGGTGTGTGCAGCACGAGGCTGCAGGTCACACTGGCCTCTGACTGCCGGGGGGCTGCTGCGGGTGGTCCAGTGCCAGCTCAGACCCTGGGCCTCGTTCCCCCTGCCCCCACCCCTGCTGCCTGTGTGGCCTTCTGTACCTTGTCAGCGCATCTGAGTGCTCAGACTGAAGGGCAGGCAGTGAAGCCCAGCGGGCCTTTGTTCCAGGCAAGCCCAGCTTTTGAGCATTACGTCCTCACTTACAGAAGGAAGTGAAAGTATAGTCCCAAGTGACTTACACATCAGATCATTTCATTTCCTCAGTTCCCCCCTTGTTTAAGTTCTTAATGAAGGACAAACCTTGGGATGTTGTGTGTCCCTTTCGTGACTCCCTCTTAGAGGAGGTGTCCCTGCATCTTGTTGGCTTATCCGTCTGTCTGGAGGCAGGTTAAGGTGTGGCTGGCCAGGCCTTCTGAGAAGTGTTTCCTGGTGCCACTTGCCACCAGAGGCAGGGGATGGGGACCGGTGGGCTGACCGGGGGAGAGTGTGTGTCACTAGTCCAGGTCTGTTCCCTACAGCACAAATGGGAGTCGGCGAAGGCAAGTCTATAGGCCAGTGGTACGGGCCGAACACCGTCGCCCAGGTCCTCAGGTATGTACTGAGCTTCAACCCTTCTGTTTCTTTGGGGACAGCATGAATGTTCCTTGGGGGTTTAAATTCTCCTTGAGCCTTGATTGCTAAAGAAAATAAGAGGTGGGGGGATGGGGGGCAAGGGCAACATACGTAACCTAAACATCTGTACCCCCATAATATGCTGAAATAAAAAAATAAAAAAGAAAATAAGAGGTCCCTGTTCTTAAGGGCCCTCGGGAAGTTCCTCAGAGGTGAGCAGGCCGAGGCCTTGTGCGTCAGCACTTGTGTTTTCCAATAAAATGAACCCCTTAATCCGGTCACAGCCATTGGTTCAGGTCCGCGTCTATCTCATGGGTCCCTCTGTAGCAGTGGCTTCTGAGGCTGTGGGAAGGTGAAACTGGTCTGGCCACTGCAGTTTGTGGGGAAGGGCAGCCATCCATGCAGGTGCTGTGGCCCTTCCACCTCTGCCCGCGTATCGGAGCTGGTGTCCCCTGGTGTCCTGAACCTCTTCCCTGCGGTCCTTGCAACTCTGCTGTGACCTCCCTCCCTGCCCGCACCGTTGGGGTCTGCTTGGACCCCACCTCCCGTCGTCCCTTCCCCACGTGGTTAATGTCGGAAAGCTTCACCTGCACCCCTTCCCCTCGCACCTCACTTGTTCTGTAAGGCAGCGGTTCCCCAACCTTTTTGGCACTAGGGACCAATTTCATGGAAGACAATTTTTCCACCGACAGGCGGGGAGTGGTGGTTTTGGGATGATGGAAGCGCATCATGTTTATTGTGTGCTTTATTTCTGTTATTATTATATTGTCACTTGCCACTCACTGATAGGGTTTTGATGTGAGTCTGCAAGCAATTGTGCAGTCAAACCTCTCTGCTAATGATAATCTGTATTTCCACTCCCCAGCGCTAGCATCACCACCCCAGCTCCACGTCAGATCACCAGGCAGCAGAGTCTCCTAAAGAGCCGCAGCCTAGACCCCTCCATGTGTAGTTTACAGTAGGGTTCTCCTGTGAGAGTCTGATGCCACTGATCTGACAGGAGGTGGTGACGCGAGCGATGGGGAAAAGCTGTAAATACAGATGAAATTTCACTTGCTCACCTCCTGCTGTGCGGCCTGGGGTGCTGCGGACCGCAGCCGTGAGGTGTTTGTGTCCCCCACTCCTGCCCCCACCACCATGAAGTCCCCTGAAATGGCTCTTCCTGCAATTGCCCGGAACTCAGGTGTGGTTTCAGGTCACTTGCCACTTTTCAGTCCACTTGTCTGTGGCTGTGTGCCCTGGCATCCCAGCGTTTCTGGGGGGCGGTTCTGGGCTGGTGCCCCTAGGTCTTGCCCGCTCAGGGCCTCTTCCCTGATAGGCTGAGGGCCAAGAACTCCCAAGTCTGTCACCAGCTGAGACTTTCGCTCCCAGTCCTGCCTTGTGCTTCTGCCTGCTCCATGTCCCCACCGGAAGCCCCTCAGACACCCTTGCAGGCACTCAGGTCAACATCGGGGCTCTTTCCAGAGTCCTGTCTTCCAACACGCCCGTCGGGAAGTATCTCTTCACTCCCCACCCTGGTCCACACCCATTTCTTGTCTTCTTGTCGGTCTTCTCTCTTTGCCATCCTGAAGCCTCGTTTTCAAGTGGCAGCAGAGCCATTTTTATAAAATACGTCGGCCGTCACTCCTGTGCCCTGAGCAGTCCTGGCACTTCCCAGCTGACCTGCAACAGGTGTGCACTGTCTGGCCTTCCCGGCACAACAGACCTTGTGTTCCTTGGACATGTGCTGCGCCCTTGGCCTGGCGTCTCCCCAGCACCCTCGTGGTGGCCCCCCGGCCCCTGCTGTGTTCTCTGCAGCACTCAGGACCTGCCCTGCATGGTTCCTTCTGTCTGCCACCCCTGGAATGCCAGCCTCGGGCATGTCAGTGTGTCCTCCACACAGCGAGTGGGCTGCAGAGAGCGGGAGGCGGTCAGTGGAACAGGCTGTTCTCCCAGCAGCTCCTTTGGGCTTCCCTCAGGAAGGTCTCCGCGTGGTCGCCCGATGTCCCCTAGGCACAAGTCCCTCATTCTGTCCCCAGACATGCCAGGTCCTCGCTATCTTTGGGCCTTGGCAGGAGCTGTGCTTATATCTGGAACATTCCTCCTTGCTCTTCTGTTCTTTCACTTTTATTTACATCCTCTGACCCCACCTCCACAGCACCCAGGATTAGAGTCCCATTGGCTTTGGCTACAGAGTCTGCTGCTCCTCAGAACCGCACCTCTGTCCACAGTTCCTGCTTCCGGTCATTCACAGTGGTGCTCTTGCTGGGCTGCACGTTCTCTGCAAGGACTCGAACTCCTCGGTTGTTAGTTCAGGGTGTTTGGTGCAGGGGGACACCAGAGCAGGGCCTGAGGGGCTGGGGGGTGCGCATGTGTAATAAGGTTAGGCTGGGCCTGCCTCAAAGTTGTTTGTTTTTAATTTAAAAAAAAAAGTTTCCCTCTATTTCGTAGTGATGAGATTTTTTTTATTTATTTCTTTTTAAGACAGGGTCTCCCTGGGTTGCCCAGGCTAGTCTCAAACTCCTGGGCTCAAGTGACCCTCCTGCCTCAGTCTCTCTCCCAAGTAGCGGGGCTTATAGGCTCACACCACTGTGCCTGGAGAAACAGTATCCAAGGACTGGGCTCATGTTCTGGTCCTGCCTCTGTGTGTCGACAAGATCAGGAACCGTGCCGCACGTGAGCCTGTCGTGCACTCTCTCTGTACGTGCGGCTGGGGGCTGGAAGGAACACCAGGCTCGGGTGAGAAGAAACAGGTTCCAGCCTCAGCTTTCTTCCCATCTGTGGCCTTGGACTTACCTCTTGACCTTCTGAGTCTTGGTCTTTCTCGTTCGAGAAGCAGCTCCGACACTGTAGGGCTCTGTCTTGCAGTCGTTGCTGTCAGAGATGAAATATATTCGGGTTGTAAAAAAGCTTACAGGCATGTTCTCCTCCCACTTTCCATAGGAAGCTTGCTGTCTTCGACACGTGGAGCTCCTTGGCAGTTCACATAGCGATGGACAACACCGTGGTGATGGAGGAAATCAGTAAGTGGTTCAGGGCTTCACTTGACAAGAAGGCAGGAGTTGTGGGTGACCCATGTTCTCCTGGGCTGAGCCCACACAGGGGCCTCAGTGAGAGTGTGGTCAGTCTCCTGGGGCAGTGCTGATGCTCCGCTGGCCTGGGGGCACGCCAGATACCTGGCGACCTCATTCTCACGCCGTGTAGACCAGGCTAAGAGAGGAGGGCCCAGATTCTCTACAGAGGTGAGTTACTTAGTACCCCATGTCATTTTGTGTCTTCATTCCAAATAATAAAGCATCGAGCTACATTCATGCAGGAATTCTGGTTAAATTCCTTTGTATGCGTTAATGTCCCACAAAGAAATGCAGAATTACTCTTTAGCTACATCATCTCTGACAAAGGTGTATCATGAAGGAAGAATACTGTTCAGCTTTTTGGAAGAAAGGTCCACTAGGAACCTGAAGGAACCCAGGCACGTGTAGGAAGAAAACGACGGCTCAGTTTTAACAAGTGGCCAATTGAATGAGTTCCAAATTCGTATCTCGCATGCCAAGATGCAGCCAGACTGACGGACACTACTGGCTGCCCCAGCACGTTCAGCAGCACCTTTTTCCCAGAGAATTTCTCAAAGCTGCTTCAACCCCAATTTCATTGAAGTGTACGTGTAGGCTGTTGCCTTGAATCCATTTTACTTAAGAAAGGGCAAATTAAGAGACTTCCTAAAAGAGCATGGGTTTGCAGTGGAAGGTGGGTCTTGCCAGTTGACCGCCGGTGTGGAGTGCTGCCACGTGTGTGCCCGTTGGGCTGCAGATGTGTGACTTCCCTGCCAGAGCGATGGGGCCTCTCTACCCCGTTTCTTCACCCGCTGGCCTTTCTGGAGTGTTGTGGCACATGTCTGGAGGATGCAGGGACGCAACGTTCCAACCCAGAGCAGCACTGACTTCTGCAGCTTGAAACTCTTCGCCATAGCGCACTTCCCTTTAGTAATTCTGTTCCCCGGAGTTGAACCTAGGGACCATAAAAGAAGGGCGTGTAGTTCTTTCTGCCTACTCTCGCCATTCTATTTCTTGAAATTTTTGTAAAATGTTGGGAACTAAGGAAAAGTGCAAGGAAAGAAAACACTAACTTTACCACTCAGAAGTAACTCTTATTATATCTTGACATACTTTCTTCCATGCTTTGAAAAGCATACTTTCCATGCTTTTCAGAAACTTACATAGTATTGCAAGCATTTTCTCCTGACAGCGAAAACATTATGACCACCTTATTAACTGGCTACACGATGTACTGTTACACTGTACCTTAACTTCTCCCTGCACTGTCCCTCCCCCTGGTGTTGGAAAAATCACCTACCCCACGATCCTTCACCCACCCTCAGGGTCTAAGCCAGTCACACTTCACCCCTGGCTTTAGACTAGGGAGGTTGTCGGCCGGTGCGATGGCCGGGAAGGGGCGAGGGACAGGCTGCTTCCAGAGTTCCCCCACTCGGTGCACGTGGCACCGGTGGGAGCTGTGGTGGGGGCAGCTCGACTGCGTTTGGACCCCAGATCCAGTCTCTTCTGGAGTCCTGGGGTCGTCCAGAGCTGCACTGATGGAACTGTGACTTGTCAGAGGAGGAGGTGGGTCAGGTCCTGGGGATGAACCTCAGTCTGCTTTTTTTTTTGAGATGGGGTCTCGCTCTGTCGCCTAGGCTGGAGTGCAGTGGTGTCATCAGAGCTCATTGCAGCCTCAAACTCTTCGGCCCAAGTGATCCTCCTTCCTCAGCTCCTGAGTACCTGGGACTGCAGGTGCCACCATCACACCCAGCTAATTTTTCTGTTTTTGGTAAAGACAATGTTTCTCTCTGTTGCCTAGGCTTATCTCCAACTCCTGGCCTCAAACAATTCTTCTGCCTCTGCCTCCCAAAGTGCTCGGATTACAGGCGTGAGCCACACGCCCAGCCCTGAGTCTGCATCTTTAACAGCTCCAAGGGGACACTGGTTCCTGTGGGATGTGGGAGCTGCCTGGCCACAACCAGCCCGGTCTCACTGCAGGCATCACCCTCCCCTACCCTAGTCAGCAAGGACCCTACTCATCACAGGAATAAGTGGCGACGTCAGACACCTGCGTTTAGGAAGAATAGCATCAAAACACAACCAGCCAGGACAGTGAGGCTGCCAAGCAGGCCCCGAGTGCAGTCAGCGTGGTGAGGCGTACTCCAGGTTATTCTGCAGGGCCCATACCAATTGCCTCTGGCCTTAGGAGCCCCAGGAGAGAGGCAGGGAGGGCTCCAGGAAAGACAGGAAGGGGCTGCTCCCCCATCCCACTATTAAAAGTTGCCCAAGGCAGCAGGCCTAGGAGAGAAGTCAGCACGGCAAAAGCTGGAGAAACATTTCCTTGGCCTTTCAAGGACTTTTTTCTTCCGATTTCTGAGAACTGCTTGTAGAAGGAACAGTTAGGAAAACACTGATGACACTGAGAAAATCCACAAAAGGTGCTTCCTCCAGCAAAAGAGCTGTCTGACGACGATCCCACTCAGATTTTAGGTAGCGTGTGCCGGGCATGGGGAGGCCCTGGGGCCCAGACGTCCCCTACCATCTGCACTGCCCATCTCTCTACTCACCGTCCATCCTCTGGCCACCCACCTGTACACCCCGTCGGCTCTGTGGAAGGCCAGCAGGCTGTCTGCAGCAGGCTCTGCTGGCCCTTACTGTCGGTGGACTTGGACCTTTCTAACCACAGCAGACCGTGGGAACATCACCAGGCATGGGGAGAAAATACAGTGTGGAAAAGGCATTAGTCTGGCAGTGGGTACAGATGACCCCAGAAAGAAAGGTAAACACCAGTGCAGGAGTACTCAGAGGGAGAGTTGGGGAGGGGTCTCTAGCTGAGGCAGCTATGAGAGTCAGAGGAAAGGTGGCTGGAAGCCGAGCATGAGTTACAGCTTTTCTGGAGGTGAGAACAGCATCGACACTGAAGGAAAAGGAAAAAGTCCTCCTGCGTTGGTGGGAGTCGAGTCTTTGCAGCTAAAGATCCCCAAATTTTTTATCAAGAGGACTTAAATATACTTGTTCTTGGTGGTGTTTCCAAATTGCAAAAATGAGAAACTTCTGTAAGCATCCAAATGATAGCAGTCGTGCCAAGCTGCTCTGGAAAAAGGCCGTGGAACTGGCCTGTGCGTCCCTCTCGTGCCGCACCAGATGCTCCCAGGAAGTGTTCGGAGCTCTGAGGAAGGGGCCTAGTTTCGTTAGGTGGGGGTACAGGTGTACGTTCTGTTTAACTGTTGTAACTGATGGAGAGACAGACATTGAAGGAGTTAATGTCAAGGGAGCACGGAAAATCACAGGTGGTGCCAGGGGCACAGCTTGTTCTGCCACAGTCACAGCAGGGCATTTCTAGCGCCAGGCCACACTCACAGTTCCAGGAGTGCAGGACTGGGGGGTCCTGCTCTGTGTCATCCTGGAGCCAAGCCACATGTCCAGTCATATTCCTGAGATGGGGGGAGCTATGGTAGTAATAAAACCCTGCCCCGTGGCCAGGGGTGGCTCATACCTGTAATCCCAGCACTTCGGGAGGCTGAGGCAGGAGGTTGGCTTGAACTCAGGAGTTTTGAGGCTAGCCTGTGCAAGAGCAAGGTCCTGTCTCTACCAAAAACAGAAAAAATGAGCTGGGTGTGGTGGTGTGTGCCTGTAGTCCCAGCTATGCAGGAGGCTGAGGCAGGAGGACCAGTGAACCCATGAGTTTGAGGCTGCCATGAGCTAGGCTGACGCCACTGCACTCCAGCCCAGGTGACAGAGCAAGACTGTGTCTCAAAAAAAATAAGTTCAGTGAATCATAGCCATAAACCTTCCACCTAGATCCCCAACTGTATTTTGACACATTTGCTTTCTCACAACGTGCATGCTTTGTTTTTGTGAGCAAGCCTTTCCCAGGAGGGAGAACACCTTCCTTCAGAACTACACGGCCTCGCATCACAGTCAGGAAGGCAGCGTTGCTGCTGTTGTGGGCGCCTGGCCCGGGAAGGACTTGCCCACGTGGCTGTTTTCCTGATGGAGGATCCAGTGTTGTGTATCGATTGTGGCCACACCTCGCTGGTCTACTTGAGTGTAGAAAGTCCTGCCTCTTCTTTCTGGATCTTTCCTAGTGTTGACAAGCATCCAGGCCAGGTGAACGTCCCACATGCTGGTTGTTGGCTGCCTCCTGACTGGCTTTGGGTTACCATGTGGCCCAGAGTCAGCCTGGGTGGACCTGTGTCCCTCGGCGCACCCTCAGGGCCCATGGCGTCGGCATGTCTCATTGTCCCCGTGTCCCTCGGCGCACCCTCGTGGCCCGTGGCGTCGGCGTGTCTCGTTGTCCCCGTGTCCCTCGGCGCACCCTCAGGGCCCGTGGTGTCGGTGTGTCCCGTTGTCAGCAACACTGTGTTGGGTCACCCAGGCAAGGTGGTGTCTCTTTTCCCTTGTAACTAATGAGTAATCCGAGGGTGACACTAATATGCATCGTGAGTTTGGCCCAAATTGTTGATGACATACATGGCAGAAGACAGTGGTTCCTCTGACTCGTCCTTTCCTTCCACGTTTATCAGGTGGCATTTGTGAGAAGAGCCTTCTTTTCGCCCCTTTCCCCTTCTTTTTAAATTTGAGAAACTTTTTCCGAGTCAGCAGACTCACAGGCTCGTTTCCTCGGCGTGTTTCATCACTATCACGTTTTCGGTGCTCGATTGCCCCACACTTGGCCAGGGGCCCCCTCAGGCTGGCTCGCCTTTTGAGGTGTTCCTGTCACTGTGTGTGTGTTGAGCACTTCCTCGCTTTCTGGTCTTAACGAGATGCTCCAGGCTTCTCCTGCACCCGCCTGCCCTGGTCCCTTGCAGCGGGGAGTGGTGTTTAGGCACCAAGGCCGGGCGCGGGGACTGCCCCACGCTGTCTCCGCCACCGACTGAATGACTGACTGCCCAGCGCATCTGGACAGGAACTGAGGAAAGGAGGAAGCATCCTTACTCCTCGAAGCCTTCTTGTTGAAGGGCCCCAGAGGAGATCCGGGGACCCGCGTGAGCCGTCTGTGGCCAGGGTGGTGGCCAGGGTGGTAGGCGATGTGGGTACTCATTTTGTTACTTTCCTCTAAAGTGCACGTGAATTTTCATTGCACCATTTTGTGTGTGTGCTTTATTTCACAATAAAGACTTTTAATTGAGTATGCGGAGAAAATGTTTGTTCTCTGTTGGTGGCAGGATTGTGCAAAATTTTTCTTATGCAGGTTTGAATTGTATTTTAAGTACCTGGCTTTGTAATACCCTTTCTGTGTCACAGAATGACGCGTTATTTTGTCGGGGAGAACCTCTGCTCAGTTCTCTTGGCCTATCAAGCATGTCTTCCCTTCTAGGAAGGTTGTGCAGGACCAGCCTTCCCTGTGCTGGGGCCACCGCATTTCCCGCAGATCCCGACTGGCACTGCAACGGATTCCCTGCCGGAGCGGAGGTCACCGCCAGGCTGTCGCCGTGGAGACCCCTGGTCCTGCTCATCCCGCTGCGCCTGGGGCTCACAGACATAAATGAGGCGTATGTGGAGACGCTGAAGGTGCGTCCTGCGTCTCTTGCCCTGGCTCCCCCCCCGGTTCTCAGCCACGTTTGTGCAGCCGGCTCTCTAGGGAGTCAGCAGCCACGGTCACAGAGCTCACAGAGGGTTCCTCTGACCTGAGCCACGTCTGACAAGGAGAAGCCCTCTGGTTGGTCTCCCAGGCGTGGTGACCGAGTTGGTGAGCAGTGAGGATTAAGGTGCCAGGAACCCGACGGGGCCCCCAGGTGTCCGTGTGCTCTGGTGCCCTCCCCACGCTTCCCTTGAGCTTGACGTCCCTGTGGGGGCTGGGTTGGTCTTCGAGGAAGGGGGGCTGCAGGCAGGGTTGGGGGGTGACAGATGGGCCACTGAGCTCCCTCGGGAAGCTCCATCCACAGGCCCCTCCCGTGTCATGAGGAACCCCCTTTCCTTCAGTTAACTTGAATTTTAGACCAGCGAGTCATGTTTGAGGTCATTCTGGTATGGAATCGAAATGCTGCTTTTTACTAAAATCCTTCAATTGTGTCCACCTCATCCCCTCCCTCCAGCCCTCTGACCACCCTTTGGTGTCCTGGCCACCCCTCCTGTAGGCCCCTGTGCCCCCTCTCACCTGACCCAGCGCAGCCCCTCCCAGCCCGTCAGGCAGGGCTGCCTCCCCCACACCCCTGCTTGCGTCCACACGCCCACTCGCACCTCTGCGAGGCCCATGCTCCCGGCGCCCCCACCCCCCTGCTCCCAAGGCCCACCGGGGAAGGAGAGCCCTGCAGGTGTGGGTTCCTTAGCTGGTGGGGTGGGTTCTTCAGGACCATGTCTTCTCATTCGCCTTCTTGTGCCACCCAGTTGGGCTTTGACAGGCCTTGGCCCACCTGTGGCAGTGGGTGGGGGGCTGTGGCCTCCTGCCTGGGACCTGCACCGGGTTGTGGCTGTCCAGGCGGCGTCCTCCCGCGTGGGGCCGGCAGGTGGGTGCTCAGCAGCCTCCTTCCCCCCGCAGCGCTGCTTCATGATGCCCCAGTCCCTGGGGGTGATCGGAGGGAAGCCCAACAGCGCCCACTACTTCATCGGTTACGTTGGTGAGTCGTGGGGCTGCAGCGATGTCCCTGTGGCCTGCGGGTGGTCCTTCAGGGGAGGGCATTCTGTGGAGCAGCACCACGTCCCTCGGTGCTCAGGGCAGCCAGAGGAAAGCAGCGTGCTCCCGTGGGTGCTGGGTGCCCGCCAGGTGTGCGCCCTCCCTGCCTCCCAACAGGCTGGCTCCAGCCTGTCTCATCCCCTGCGTCTCAGCACGGCGTCCCTTCGAGGTGGTGGTGTGGCAGGTCTGAAACGTGGCTTGGCCTCCTGCCCACCACCCTCTCCCTCGTCTTGCCCAGGGGAGGAGCTTATCTACCTGGACCCCCACACGACGCAGCCGGCGGTGGAGTTCACGGACGGCGGCCTCATCCCCGACGAGAGCTTCCACTGCCAGCACCCGCCCTGCAGGATGAGCATCGGGGAGCTCGACCCGTCCATCGCCGTGGTGCGTCCTGGCTGCGGGAGCTTGCGGGCAGTTCTGAGTCATTTTGTGCCAAATCCTGTTTTAGATGAAAAGGAAGACCTTCAGGTTTTTATGGTTTTCCTCAACATTTTGGTATAAGTATTATGTTCACGTGGTTTGGAATTCGAAGGGCACAAGAGCGTGAACAGTGTCCTTCAGACACCCAAGTCCCTCCCCACAGGCGTCTGCCTCCTGCACGGCCTTCACGGCCTTCGAGTGGGCCAGAGAGTCCCCGCTGTTCAGACACACAGGGCAGCCCCCAGACCCACCTGCGCACCACCTCTGTGGCTGGCTGGGTTTTGTCATAATGTGTCTGGGAGGTGATTCCCCAGGAATGAGCTTCCTCATTCTTCCCTTTTGATTACATAGTTGGAATTCTCGGTGTGGTTTATACAGACCTGCCTACTCTCAAAATGTATCTGATGGGGAAGAGGCCACAGCCACCCTGACATCCCTAGGGAGGCGATTAACTGAGCCGTGGATTCTGTCGTGGACGTGCTGCTCTGTCTGTAAAAAACGAGGCAGATCTGGTCCTGAGACGAGACAGTCTCTGAGACGTGGTGCCACCCCAGAGCGTGCACCGTGCCCGTGCACCTCCTGGGCGTCCTGGCAGGGTGGCAGGAACAGGGAAGGTGGGTGCTCACCAGTGGCTTGTCTAACCAAAATTCAGTGTGTGTGTCATGGTGATTGGCACTCGCACAGTGAGGTCAAGCTGGGGAGCGACGTGTAGGGGGAGAACCCACATTTGAGCATCAGCCTGAACTTTCAGGAGCCGAGACCAAAGGGGACACAGGGTGGGACAACTCCTGTCCTCACCCACGAGGAAGAAGAATGCACACTGGCTCCTCAGGTCCAGCAGAGCATGCCAGAGCCGTGGGCAGTAGAAACAGCATCTTCAAAGTAGAAGAGAAAACGCCCAGTTTGAGCTTCTCCCTCCGTTTTGTATTTCTGTTTTCCTTCCTGTTTATTTTTCTTTTCACATTAACATCTGTAAATCTGGCAGTGTTTAGAATTCCTAGTAACTGTCAGCCAGACAGTTTTAAGAATGGTTTTCCAAGTGATTCTTGAAGGGCTGCCTCAAGTCTGAGATCCCCTGTTTGTGTGGTGCAGCCGTACGGGTCCTCAGAGAGGTCTTGGTGGCCTCTGCTGCTGAGCTTCCAGGCAGAGGCTGGGTCGGGGCCGAGTCTCGGACCCGCCAGCCCTGCCACAGGGAGCAGGGAGTGCTCCCCACTGTGCCCCGACTACAGTCACAATTTGCACACAACCTAGCACCTTACAGGTAAATCAAGGCAGGGGGCAAAGGGCTGAGTGAAGCGACAGAGCCCAAGGACAGTTGGGGCCTGGGTCCAGAGGGCCATGTACAGCTTTCAGGGGCCTAGGGAGCTCCCTTCCTGGCCAGAGAGGCAAGGACAGCCTGGCGTGCATCCAGCACCTGCGTGCGGCGGGCCGTCTGCACACCTGGCAGTGGGAGTGGAAACCCCGCCTCTCAGCTCACCATGGGGGCGGGTGTACTGCTCTCTGTTTACAGTCATTTCATTTTAGGGGTTTTTCTGTAAGACTGAGGATGACTTCAGTGACTGGTGCCAGCAAGTCAAAAAGGTTCGTAGCTGCCCCCTGTACCCAGAGCTGAGCCGAGCCCCCTGGAGAGACACAGGCAGGGAGGCTTGTTCCTGCCTCACGCTGCTGTGCAGCCTGGACAGGGTGGCGTGTCCCCCGGTGTCATGCTCGTCATGATAAACAACCTTGGGGACGGACCTCTTACGCTGACTTGAGGATGGGGTCTCCAGCTGACTCCTCCGTGCCGTGTTGATACGGTGTGGTGGTGAGCTGCTGGGTTGCGTTTGCTCCAAAGGCTGCTGGTCGCTGGATGCACAGAGCCCACCACCCTCTGCCTCTGCCGATCAGACTGATCTGAGTGCAGGTGGCTGCCAGCAGGGCAGGTGTGTGCTGCGTGTCGATCACTGTGGGGTTCCTGCTAAACTTGCCTCCATTTTCTCATTTGTGAAGTGGGGTAACAGCTGTGCTTACCCCATGGCTGTGGCTGGCATCCCCCCTTCTCTCGGGTGTGGGGATCTCTGCGGTGGGGGCCATGTCTCACAGCTGTGTCTCACTGATAGCTGTCGCTGCGCGGAGGCGCCCTGCCCATGTTCGAGCTGGTGGAGCAGCAGCCTTCCCACCTGGCCTGCCCTGACGTCCTGAACCTGTCCCTAGGTGAGTGCGCAGATGGCACGGCCAGGCAGGGTCCCCCAGGGGAGTGGCGTTGGCCACCTGCTTCCTCGGATCCTGGTCCTTCGTCTTGTGTGAGCCTCACCCCACACTGGACCCCCTACCCAGTGTGCGTGGTGCTGGGTGTGCACCCACAGGCTCCGTGGGGCTCTGCAGATGGAATGCTTCAGGCTCTCTCTGCTGACGCATCTGGCAGTGGAGCCACCAGCCACAGGTGGCACTGGGCCCTCAGTGGTCAGTGTGCCAGAGGAGCGAGCCCCAGCCTGGCAGACCGTGGGCTCAGAGCCCGGAGTTCCCGTTCCCTGGAGCGAAGCTTGTGGCCTGACCACACCCACCTCACACTCTGTCTGTCTCACTGTAAAGAACCGTGCAAGGCAGGTGAGGATGGAGTCCGCTCCCCATGGACCACGGGGCCAGCGTGCTGGCCCGGGAACGCTCGTGTGTGCAGGCGAGAGTGAGTCCGCTCCACTTGCCTGTGCTGGGCGGTCTGGCACCCTCTGTGCCTCCCACAGCGGCCCTTGGGCGGGGCCCCGCCAGGCACTGCTCCGTCTGTCCCCTTCTCCAGCAGCCGGTCACCACACCCCAAAATAGCCCACAAGGGACGTCTGATGAAGTCGTATCTTGTTTCTTCTAGATTCTTCTGATGTAGAGCGACTGGAAAGATTCTTTGACTCAGAAGATGAAGACTTTGAAATCTTGTCCCTTTGAAATCCTGGGGTCGGGGGATGGCCTCCGCTGGCCCTTGCTGGGGGCCCCTCTGAGAGCCCGGCCCTGCCTCGGGGCACCCGGTGCCGCTGCGTTTCATCCATCCAGCCTCCGCCTGCCGAGTGCTGCGCCCCGCCCCGCCCCGCCCGGGCCGCCCCACTCTGCTCGTGGACGGAGGCCCACACTGCCCTGGAGGCCTCACGCCTGGAGTCAGACTGCCCAGCCCGCACTCGTCAGGGCCTGCACGTCCACGGGGAGCCGCCCACCAGGAGCTTCCAGAGAGTTCACCTCCTGACACTGCCAGCCCTGCGTTAGCACATTGGTTCAGTCCTGCTTCCTCCCGGGCGCCGGTTCTGTGGTTGGTTTGGAATTAAAAGTCCTGTTTGAAGTTGCTCGACACAGACATGAATTTCTGGGGCACTCCCCAAGCCAGTCTCAGAAGACCTGCAGGTTGGCACGTGAGGAGCGATGGCCGCCGTGGCCTCTCGCCCGTGGACTGGGCAGCTCGTGCTGGGCAGGGCGAGCCATGGCTGTGTCCCCTCTGCCCAGTGTGGTCTGTCAAGGGCTACCTCAGTGGGAGACCACCAGGTTGAAGGAATCACAGCGAGGCTTCTCTGGCGTTGGGGAGCAGAGTTCAAGGGGTGGGGCGTGTGGGGGCTCCAAAGATGGCAACGTGCGCAGGACATGGCGTGGACGGCCAGGCTGCGGGCAGCTGCCATGCCCCGGGGGTGTCTCCTGGAGCGACAGTCCTGAGGGTCACCATCAGGGCACAGCTCCTTGTACTTTGGGGGGTTGCGGCGTTGCCAGACGCACCACGTGGTGCTGCTGCTTGCTTGTCACACCGGCTTCCCAGCGACAGGCAGAGACAGGGAGGGTCCTCTGCCTGTGACACCAGCCCGAGGCAGGGCTGGAGCACGCTGCCACCTGAGAGCCTTCCTCTGTCCTTGCCTTGCTCACAAGTGCCCCTGCGGGTTGCTGAGGTTTTAGGTGGTTTGGGGCCAAAAGGGTCCGACCACCCCAGCACTGTGGTGTCAGGGACAGTCAGGCTGGGGCAGGCACCAGCCGGTGATGATTCCAGACCTTCCCTAGCACTAATCTCAGCACTTGCCATGTCTTGACCCTGGCGTTCTGGGCCCCAGACTGCGCCATAGCCACGCTGGTCTGTCCTGAAAAAGTGGCTTTCCTCCCACTGGGAGCGTGGACAGGAGGGTCTGGGGAGCTGGGGCTGGTGGGCTGCAGGGGCCTCTCACACATCTGCTGCTGCTGCTCGTGCAGACAGGCCCCAAGCTCCCTCCAGAACGCACTGACCACCCGCCAGGCAGCAGAGAACGCCCCCGTCCCCAAGTGTCGGCTACCTAATTTATTTCCATATTCTCTTTCTCCCCTCCTTCCTCCCTCCCTCGTCCTTCTCAGATGTAGCTGGGTGGGAAGGAGAGAAGGCCGGGACACCGCATTCCTTCAGCGCTCTGCATCTTTCCCCATCGACCTGCTGGGAGCTGAGGAGGGTCTTGCTGCAGTGGACGTGGGTGGAACACCTTGACCAAAGGGGAGCTTTGTGTTGTGTGTTTTGAAAAAGGCTTACTGAAGAGAACGTTGTTCATTCTTAGTAGCATAGTTTGCAGTTCTTAATGGCAAATAATAACAGTTTCAGTAGAAAACAAAGTTTGTGTCTATTGATTCTTCCTCGAGTTAGGGTTGGATGCGATTTCCAGGAAAGCAGTGTAAGCCCGTGACGTCACATGTAGAGGACGTGGCTGACCGAGGTGAGCAAGCCCGTTCCCCAGACTGGGCAGCCAGAGTCTCTCCTGCTTCCAGCCTGGCTCTCCGCACGCCATGACATCTGTCATCACGTATGTTGGGTGACCCTACGAGAAGTGCAAGGAAAAGTGATCTTAGCACAATGAAATGGCAGCGCTCGTTCTCTAGCAGGAGGATGTTGTAGAAAGTGCTTCCCTGTAGGGTTTGCCTCGGTTTGATTGAACAGCAGAGCTTTCCCCAGGCGAGCTGTGGCTGTCGTGGGCTGGGGGAAGGAGGGACATGTCCAGGGACGGTGAGAACATCACTTGCCCTGCCCCGTGAAGTCCCTGTGGACAATCCTGCGCTCCCTGACCACCGACCCACCCCCAAATCCAGCTGGGAAAGGGGGAAGCACTGCGGGGCCCGAGAACTCGAGTCACAGCCTCTTAAATGCCTCCATTAGCTTCTTGTGGCTGCTCTAAAACATTGCCCCTCGGACCCTTACCATCCTGGAGGGCAGAGTGCAGACCTTGTGGTCAGCAGTGCTGGTCCTTCCAGCGCTCTGGGGGAGAACGTTTCCTTGTCCAGCTTTGCAGCCTCCTGTCCTTGGCCCACAGCCCCTTCCTCCACCTTGACAGCTGCGGTGTAGCATCTCTGGCCTCTCCCTGGCACCCGAGATGATGCTGGGCCCACCTGGATGACCCAGGACACCCTCCCATCTCAAAGCTCCTTTCACGGTTTACCCAAACCTCACGCCCGTTTGTTCTGCCTGGATCTGTCTCCCGGCCACAGGAGTTGTCCCGAGACCCACAGCCGTTACCCCTCATAGGGGGACCCTGCCTGACCTCCACCGCAGCACACTCCATGCCGCTCTCAACCCAGGTAGTGTCAACAAAGCATTCATCTCAGGGTCACTTATGAAGGGATGGGGCCAGGCATGGTGGTTCATGCCTGTAATCCCAGCACTCTGGGAGGCCAAGGTGGGAGGATTGCTTGAGCTTAGGAGATCAAGACCAGCCTGAGAAAAAGTGAGACTCCATCTCTACAAAAACATAGAAAAATTAGCTGGGCATTGTGGTGGTGCCTGCAGTCCCAGCTACTCGGGAGGGTGAGGTGGGAGGATTGTTTGAGCCCAGGAGTTGGAGGTTGCTGTGAGCTATGATGACACCACTGTACTCTAGCTGGGGTGACAGAGTGAGACCCTGTCTCAAAAAAAAAGGTGGGGAATGGAACGAAAAGCTCCAGGGTTATAATGAAAATAAAGCAAAGTTAACACCCATGTCTTCAGAAGACAGGCCCGGTACTACTCAGCTACAGCCTGGCTGGGCCCAGTAAGGCCAGGACACGTGGGGCTCAGAGCGTGGTGTGGCTGCCACCGTTCAGACCACAGTGGGAATCCCTCATCTAGGCAGGAACCAAGGTCCACCAGGGCCCTTCTCCACCTGGGATGGAGATTCCCACTCAAAGCCAGCTCAGTCCTCAGCTGGTGTCTAAGAAAGAGAAGCCTTCAAGGGCCGGGCACGGTGGCACGCACCTGCACCCAGCTACTCAGAAGACTGAGGAAGGAGGAGCACTCGAGCCCAGGAGGTCCAATCCAGCCTGGGCAACACAGTAAGACCCTGTGAAGTAAAATTTTAAAAACAAGTGAAGCCTTTCATAAACACATTTTCAGGTTAATTTTTATTAGTGCCTGTAAGAAATTTAGGAGAATTTCAACTAATTACCATTTCCCATGATCTCAATGAAACTGCTCAGAGTTACCATTTAACTTCAGTAAGAAAATACGATATTATAGTAACATCTTCAGGATAAAGCAGAAAGCAGAGGAAGACTACTCCACGGTAGGCGTGGTGTCCACACTGCCAACGTCCCCACTGCAGGGGTCCCTTGTACACCCAGCGCTGGGTCAGGAGAGGGGACCTGAGATTTCTGCCACTGGGAAACAGCTCCTGAAATTGTGGAATCTGAATACCGGTGGGTGCAGGGCCTCCGGCAGGGGGGCAGGTGTCTCAGGTCACTTCCACAGCTCCCCCAGTGGCCTCTGAGCAGCAGTGTGGATGGCGTCCTCAGACAGGGCGAAGATTTCCTCGTGGACGTCTTCAATGCTCTTGGAAGCATCGACTATCTGTTCCCACAGGGAGTCGGGAGAAAAGGATGACCATTAAACACTTTTCTATCCTCAGCGCGTGTGGGGATCTCTTACGGGCCAGGCTCCGTAAAGGCCAACCTGAGCCTCCTAGCACAGCCCAAGGACCTCCGGGGTCCTTCAGCCCACCCCCTTCTCTCAACCTAGACCTTGGCAGCGTCCTTGGCACAGAGCACCCCGAATCCCTGCCACAGCCCAGATGCAGGAGCAACACGGCGGCCGACTGCTCACTCCTCTCCTAAGTAGGCCTGGATGAGTGCCGGCCTGCCGGAGCGGCGAGGCGCAGCACACGGCACGGTAGGGCCCACTGCAGCCCACGGCAGTCAGGTCCACCCGCAGCGAACACCAGCGCTCAGAGTGACTGTCCCCAGGTCACTAGGGAGAAAACAGGCACAGAGGACAGCCCCCGCCCCCCGCCCTGCTCCAGCCACTCCCCAGTGTCTAGATGGAATGTGAGAAGTTCTACAGCAGAAGCTGCACAGCAGGACCAACCCACCTTCGGGTCTAACTCCCGTCCTCTTGGGACAGATGCAATTTGTCCTAACAGCTGTGCTCACCCTCACACGAACAGCGTGTGGATCACCAAAAGGAAAGAAGGTAGGAGTGGGGACCGGGCGCGGTGGCTCACGCCTGTAATCCTAGCACTCTGGGAGGCTGAGGCAGGTGGATCGCTCAAAGTCAGGAGTTGGGAGACCAGCCTGAGCGAGACCCCGTCTCTACCGAAAAATACAAAGAAATTAGCTGGACAACTAAAAACATATAGAAAAAATTAGCCTGGCACAGTGGCGCATGCCTGTAGTCCCAGCTACTCGGAAGGCTGTAGGATCGCTTGAGCCCAGGAGTTGGAGGTTGCTGTGAGCTAGGCTGACACCACGGCACTCTAGCCCGGGCAACAGAGCGAGACTCTGTCTCAAAAAGAAAAATAAAAAAAAAAAAGGAGGGAATCAAACACCGGCATCCCCGGGAATCACCTCTTCTGCTGTGGGTCTGGGCCCTAGCCCTCAGCTCCGGCAGGGCCCTTCCCAGGCCTACGGCACAACAAACCTGGACTCTCTTGCGGGGCTGAGAAGGCACTCAGAAGAATGTGATCACATCCTGTGAGAGTGACTGCCTACCAAGGGCCACCCCTCCCAGGTGTCACCTCTCCAGCCACTGTCGAGCATGGCTCTCTGGGCTGGCCTACAGCAAAAGAGAACGCACATTTCACGGACAGGGTGGTGTTCTCTGCCCTCCGTTCCAGAAAACGAGAAAACCTGTGTGATCAGCATCATCTATAGGCAACGCCAGTCAGTCAGGGCGAGATTCACAGCCCTGCTCTGTGAGGGGAGCTCCAGGACTAAGCTCCGCGTGGGCAGCGGTCACAAACCGGACTGTGCAGGCAGGTGACCTGCCAGGAGCCCTCCCGCTGCTGTGTGCGAAGAGGCTGCACTGGGCCCAGGTGGGTGGAGGGCCGGAGCAGGGAGAGAAGGCAGGGTGAGCGAGCAGAGGCAGCCGGCTCGGGCGTCCACCCTGGGCCAGTCGAGGGTCCTGGGAGGAGAGAGTGGAGTGAGGCTGACCCCTGGACTGTCCCGGGCCTGCAGGAAGCCAGGTGCGATGCACTGTCCTGGGCACAGGGAGATGGCCAGGTACGGCAGTGACAGAAGACAGGCACAGGCTGGGACTCGTGTCTGAAGAGGGGCTGTGAATACGTAGGATTGTGCAAACCCCCCTCGCCCACCAACACGTCCTGCGAAACCCAGCAGATGCTGGAATTTGCTGGCAATGGGAACCCCCGAATGGCTGCTCCCAAGGCTCCCCAGGTGGGAAACCAGACAGAAGGCAGCAGCTTTGCTGGAGCTGCCGCACCGGTCGGCAAGGGCAGAACCTGTGCCACTTGCCAGGGGTTCCCAGCCTGCAGTTTTCGGACCCTCACCTTCCAGTTCACCGTCTCGTCACCCATGAGCTGCTGGAAACACTGCAGCGCCCGCTCCTGGAAAGCCCTGTCCTCGTAGCGCTCCTGGCCAAACTCTCCCCGCAGGGCAGCGTCCGCCAACCGTAACTGAAGAAACAGGACCAGGTCAGGCTTGGGAAGGCCCACGTCCGGCTGTTTACACCAATCCAAGGAGAAGTTCTGCCAACAAAGAACCCAACAGGGAAGGGAACTAAGTGAGATCTGGTTTTTTGTTTCAAGTCATAAAAGGGGGAAAAATGAGGGACATTTGGTGAGGTACCAAGAAATGGGAATTCTCACATAGTAGTGGCTTTTTTTAATTTTTTAAACCTCAGACGATTGCCTTCTCCCAGGTCACTTGCTAGTGTTTCTTTTGCGATCACACGCGCCAGGAGGCAGAAGAGCAGACAGAATGGCCCATGTCCTGGTCACCCACTGCCTGGCCCTGTGGCGACCTCCAGATGCAGCTCCAGACGTCCTAGTCAGGCGGGGAGCACGGTCTGTGTACAGAGGCCCTCAAGGCCCACCTGGCCTGGGAGGCCTGGGGTGCAGAGCAGAGCCCCGAGAAGCCCTGGCCGTGTCCCTGCACTCACAGACCCCAGGGCGTCCGCCCCCTCAGAACAGCAGGAAGGAGACGGGCAGTCCGGAAGCTGCTGTGTGTCGTCTCCCACCCGCGTGCCGGCCCTGAGTGCCAGATCTCACAGGCACCTTCCCTCCTATTCGTACCATCAACCTCCAGATGTGCCCCCATTTCTGGAGGAAAGGCATGGCCAGAAAGGCTGTGACTCGAGGCCACACACCACGGGACACCAGGAGCTGAGGAAGGGAGCTTCCCGCAGGCCTGTGTCGGTGAGGAGGGAGGATGCGGAGGACAAGCCCACGGCTCCTCAGCCATTTGTCCCGTCCTCGTCACACAAACTTAACCCTCCACAGGGGAAGGGCTCCAGCGAACACAGGGAGAAGAAATGACAGCGTGAAGAGGCCATCATTTATACAACTATGAAGGACCCACAATAATTACAAAATAAAAGGCTGTCATTTCGCTGTCAGTCACCATCAAGGGCTGTTGTCATGAGAAAGAGAAGAGCAGACATCACGAGTCTTTGGATGGGAGAGCCCAAGACGCCTCAAAGTAGCCTCGCAGAAATAAAATTTTAAAAAATTATAATACTCGGAAGAGATGTGGGAACCTATATATCAGAAGAGTTTTAAGAAATGGACTTCAATTGGATTCTTATTTAACTGTAAAATTATAAGCAAGACAAATGAGTTTTTGAGAGAGTGCTGGGAAACCTGAACACTGAACGTTTGGTGACACTACAGAATGACTGCTAACTTTTTTTAGGTAAGATTACGTTCTTGAAAAAGTTATTTTTTTAGGCTGGGCGCGGTGGCTCACGCCTGTAATCCTAGCACTCTGGGAGGCTGAGGTGGGTGGATCGTTTGAGCTCAGGAGTTCGAGACCAGCCTGAGCAAGAGCGAGACCCTGCCTCTACTAAAATTAGAAAGAAATTAATCAGCCAACTAAAAATATATAGAAAAAATTAGCCGGGCATGGTGGCATATGCCTGTAGTCCCAGCTACTCGGGAGGGGGAGGCTGAGGCAGGAGGATCACTTGAGCCCAGGAGTTTGAGGTTGCTGTGAGCTAGGCTGACGCCACGGCACTCACTCTAGCCCGGGCAAAAGAGTGAAACTCTTTCAAAGAAAAAAAAGTTATTTTTTGGACATGTACTGAAACATTTACCAAAGAACTGACGATGTCATCTGGTGTAGCACAGAGGAGACCAGAAGGTCCCTAGAGCTTGTGACAATACTGGGTGGTTTATCGTTTTCTCTGCTGACACATACTTGATATTTTTAAAATAAGCAGCAGAGAAAAGGGCAGTGCAGTCGCCACCATCACTCCTGTGAAGGGGCGGCTTCCTGGAACAGGGAGTGAGAGCAGGAAGTAAGAATCGGGCATCCCAGACGCTCCCGACATCGGGCCGGAAAGCGAGAGGCTGGACAGAGAAGTGTTGCTGACGAACCGTCTTTGAAAATGCACGTGAAATACGTTGTCCAAATTACTGTGATTATGTCTATGAGAACAATCTGTAGCTGCGTAAATGTTTGCTCGTGTCAATAAAAACCAAATTAATTTAGCAAAGCGGTAAAAGGAATATGAGAATCATAAAACTCCGAAGAGTAGTTCACATGTGTTACTCACGCTGTAACTGACGCAGCCCTGGGCCCACACCTTTGGCGTCCCACCGACAGGAGGCCAGGCGGCACTCACCTCCTTTGCACCCGTGAAGGCAACACCAGAAAACGCGTATCTGTCCACAACGAGGGTCACACCCTGGCTCAACTTTTCCTTAATTAATGGCCTGAAAAACAGAAAATGCTCCTAAGCCCTGGTCCTGGTTTCATAGGCCCTGAACTGTCCTGCTTAAATTATCTGACAACACAACTCAGAAATCCTATATAACAACAATTACAGCAGGGTGATTTGTAACCTTAGTTTTATTCCCCAAAGCTCTAGATCTTCTCTTTAGAAGATGCCACATGGGCACTCCCAGCAAAGCTCAACATGGAAAAGGCAACCCCACTAAACAGTAACAAACACAACTGATCGTGCCAGATGTTCTATAAACACAGGTAGGGGAAGAAAAAGCATTCTTAGCTGTCTGGGCAGGGGCCAGCACTACCCTGCCAAGAGGAAGAACAGCAAAGGATGGTGGTGGAGAGGAGGCAGGCAAAGCCAGCAAGTGATGCTCCGACGCTCGTGCCCCAGGCCTGGACTGCAAGGACGTTTTCAACCAAACCACCCACAGGGCCACCATCATCCCCACAGCCACCAAGACTGTAGATGTGCAAAGACAAGGGCCTGACATTAGCAAGAAACATCACTTAAGCTAGAGAAGGCCAAGTCAAATTCATTCCTCCCAGCCAACCTCACTGGGACCTTCAGATCACAGGGACACCCATACGAGAGTCAACTCATCTGTCACAAAGGAGCAGAGGAATACAACGGAGCAAAGACAGTCTTGTCAACAAATGATGATGGAACAACTGAACATCCACATGTAACAAAATGAATCTAGACACAGATGTTACAACCTTCACAAAAACTAGGTGGCTCACGCCTATGATCCTAGCACTTTGGGAGGCCAGGGAGGGAGGATTGCTTGAGGTCAGGAGTTCGAGACCAGCCTGAGAAAGAGTGAGACCCCATCCCTACAGAAAACAAAAATCAGCCAGGCCTGGTGGCGCACGCCTATAGTCCCAGCTACTCAGGAGGCTGAGGCAGGAGGATTGCTTGAGCCCAGGAGTTTGAGGTTGCTGTGAGCTATAAGGACACCACTGCACTCCAGCCCAGGTGATGAACGAGAGCTTGTCTCAATAAAAAAAAAAAAAAAAAGAGCAGACTTAAGGACTGAAGCAACAGGTTAGTGTAGTGACGTGAGGAAGGGGCCACAGGATACAGGAAGCCTCCAGAAACGGATTCTCTCCTCAGAGCCTCCAGAAGGAACCAACCCTGTTGACATGTTAATTTTTTTTTAGCCAAGTGAGACTTATTTGGGGAACTGTAAGACAACGAATGTGTGTTGTTTTAAGCCACTAAAAACAAAACAAAAAAACTCAAAATGGACCACAGACTTAAATGTAAAATGCAAAACTATAAAACTCCTAGACAATAACATAGGAGAAAACCTAGGTGACCTTTGGTTTGGTGATAACTTTATAGCTACAACACCAAAGGTACAACCCATGAAAGAATTAATAAGCTGGACTTTACTAAAATAAAAAATTTCTACTTTGGGAGAGGCACTGTCAAGAGAATGAGAAGACAAGCTGCAGACTGGGAGAAAACATGTATGAAAGACATATTTGATAAAAGTATCCAAAATATACAAAGAACTCTTGAAACTCAAAAAAATAATCCCATTAAAAATTGGGCCAAAGAACTTGACGGACAGCTTGCCGAAGAAGATACACAGATGGCAAATAAGCTTATGCAAAGATGCTCCTCATCAAACATCTTCAGGGAAATGCAAATTAAAACGAAACACTACAAACCTATCAGAATGGCAGAAATCCAGAACACTGACATCACCAATGCTGGGGAGGATGTGCACCAACAGGAACTCACTTCATTCCTGGTGGGAATGCAAAATAGCATAGCCACTTTGGTGACAGTTCAGCAGTACTTTATAAAGCTAAACATACCCTACCAAAAATATTCCAGCAATGTTGCTCCTTGGTATTTACCCAAAGGAGATGAAAGCTTATGACCACACAAAAACCTACATGTGGATGTTTATAACAGCTTTATCATAATTGCCAAAACACTGAAGCAACCAAGATGTCCTTTAGTAGGTGAATGGGTAGACTGCGGTACATCCAGACAATGGACTATTAATTAGCACTTAAAAATAAACTATCAAGCCCAATAAGACATGCAGGAAACTTAAACACATATTACTTAGTGAAACAAGCAACCTGTGGCAGAACAGATGGACAAGAGAGATGCAGACCTGGGTACCTGGGATAAGATTACTATTTAGAAAGTAAAATCAGGATTATTCTTCATTTTGAACTGGGCATATATGTGTTACATCACTTTTCTATAAAGCTACAAAAAGCAAAATCAGAACAATTACTCCATAAATTCCAGGTGTGTTGAAAGTTTATAAAAATGATCTTGTTTTCATCTAAAACTTGAAGTGGAGAAAGCCTGTCCAAGCAAGACGCAAAGCTCAGCCAGAGGAGATGATGCAGGGTTTCATGAAAAAGCAACCAGGGAAATCATGGCGAGTCCACCAGCACGAAACTGGCTAAATGCACCATGGAGTAACCTTTCTAGAGAACATTCTACATCAATGAAAAAGAATGAGGAAGAATGGTTCAGAGATGTGTAAGTGCAGAGATCTGTAAGGCAGCGTTAGAAGGTAAGCTGACAAATAACTTACATGGTATGACCCCATTTATGCTAAAAAACAAAACTCTGACTGCATGTGTTATCTACATGTGTATATAACCAGAAACAAAAACATTTGAAAAGAGAGACCACGGGCACTCAGTAAACATCAGTTAAATGTTGAATGAAGAGGAAGTCTACTATGATGTAAAATAAAAGGGTGGGAGAGTGAACCCTAATATAAAATATGAACTTAACAATGTATCAATATTGCTTATCAATTGTAACAAATGTAACACACCAATACAATATATAAATAATGGGGGAACCGGAGAGCACATGGGGTGGGTGGGGGAAAGGAATCCCTAGTATGTAGGAACTCTACTTTTTAATCAATTTTTCTGTATACCTGAAACTATCTTTAAGAAAATAAGCCTATTAGTTACACAGGCAGGGGGCGGGGGCGGGCAGAAGGAAGAAAAAGCATTAGTCAGTGCTCTTTGGGAACTACACCGCCGCTGCTCACAGGACTGATGAGTGAAAGAACCTAGTAAACACCGAAGCACAACCTCAGCCCCAGCCTGTGAATGTCACTGAGTCTCAGGAGGCGGCAAAGGGCCTGGTGTGGGGGCAGCAGCGGGGCAGGTTCTCACACTTGTTCCCAGCGGTTCGCAGAGAAAAGCAGGTGCACAGAGTGGTCCTCCACTTCACTCTTCTTCTCTAAGTAGGAACTCAGAAGTTTTCCAATTTCAGTTGACCTTTCTAGAAAAAAAGAGGAAAACATAAATGCAACTGAGGCCAGGCGTTCCATCTACTCAGCATACAGTTTGGGCAGAACGTGTCCTTCCCGCCGGCTTTCACTTTACTGAACCTCTAGACGGCCTTGGCCCAAGGAGTCTCTCCGGGGAGGGCAGCGAGGCGCAGGCGCGGGGACGGAAGCGCCTCAGGGCAAAGGACTCGGGCAGAAAGTAGAGACTTCAAGGGGAGCATCTGCAGGATTTGAGGACGGGCTGCCGCGGGGATCGGACCACGAACACCCGCAGGCTCTGCTCCACCGCCCGCGTCCGCCTAGCACGGGCGGCGGCGTCAGCGGGGAGACGCAGACCCGGCCCTTAAAAGCAAAACCGAGACAGGAACGCGCCCTAAGCCCGAGAAGGCGACGAGCCGCCAAAATCAGGCGGAGTCCGGAACCGCGGGGAGGGACATGGGCTGCAGAGCCCGAGGAGCCGGGCGCAGGGCGGGCTCGCGGCGCCGCCGCCACCCACCCGGGAAGCGGAGCAGCTCGGCGCGGCGCCCCGCGGCGCTCAGCGCGGCCACCAGCCGGCCGGCCTGCGTGCTCTTGCCCGCGCGGTCCACGCCCTCCAGCACGATCAGCGCCCCGCGCCGCCCCGCCATGGCCACGCCGCGCCGCGCCGCCGCGCCGGCGCTCGCGGCTCCCATTGGCCGGCGTCAGCGGCGCGCGCCACGATTGGCTGGCATTCCCAGGCGCTTGCTGGATTGGTTGGGATCGGCGGGGCGGGCCGGAGCCCGCGCCTGCGCCTTGAGCCGCCCGTGCCGGTGACAGTCCCGGCTTGCCGGCCGGAAGTCTCCGGCCTCGGGGGTGCGGGCTGTCGCCGCCGGGGGCGCCGGTGCTGGTAGTGAGTTGGGCGGCCGCCGATGGGAGTCTGGGCGCGGGCCGGGCCGACGTGGGGCAGGGGCTTGACCGGCCGCGCCGCGCCCCACAGCGTTCTGGAACCCGGTTGTCCAGGGTCGGGCGGGGCTGTCCGGGCTCCGGCCACGCGGCAGTGCCAGAAAAACGCTGGTTCGGTAACGGAATGTTTCTGTTCTGTGCCTCCGACTCCTGTGAAACGTCAGTCACGATGAGTTAAGGAAGATGAGAATCCCAGGGTCACCCCAACTCCGTTTGTGGAGGAAGGGGCTGAGTCACGCGACGCCCCTTCCCCGAGCGAGCGGCGGTTCCCAGCGTTCCGCGTCAGCCCCGCGGGGACGCGAGGCGCGGGCACCCGGAGGACGCCGCACGCGCTCGCGGGGAGTTCCTTGCTGGCCGCGCGTGAGCGAGGACGTGCAAAGCCTGTTCCACTCCACACTGTTAGTGAATTACAAGTTTTTCTTCTCAGGGGCAGAACTGAGACAAGACCCTTCTCCCACCCACCCAGGGACATCCGCCTAATCGATACTTCCTTCACTTCTGTTTCTTGTCTAACATTCACCTTATCTTACGTGAAATACAGATTTCCTGGTCTCTCAAGAACGTAACCATTTTGTCTCACTACCCACCCCCTTTCCCCTTGAAAACCTCAGGTCCCAAATTCCGCTTCACAAAAACCACCACAGATTTGTCTGTGGTCTGTGTTTTTCCCAGGTGCGTCGTCAACTTTGGCGTAATAAACTTCCAATGATTGAGGTCTCTGCCTCAGTCAACTGTTTGAGGTTGTGTGATGATAAAAATTCCGTGTCACAGAAAGGTGAAAAAGTCCTGAGAACCCCTGGCATCTAGAAAGCACTTAGTAACGTTTGCTGTTATCTTGGGGACATCCAGGCTGCTTGGATATTTTTTAGGTGAAGCTCTTTATTTATTTAATCCTTTTTTATCCCCCCACGCTTTGTTACCCGTGCCAGAGTGCAATAGCACAGCTCACAGCAACCTCAAACTCCTGGGCTCAAGGGGTCCTCCTACCTCAGCCTCCCCAGTAGCTGGGACTACAGGTGTGCCACCGCCACACCTGGCTCATTTTTCTATTTTTCATAGAGAGGGAGTCTCACTATGTTGCTCTCACTGGTCTTGAACTCCTGGGCTCAAGCGATCCTCCCTCCTTGGCCTACCAAAGTCCTAGGATTATGGGCGTGAGCCACTGCACCCAGCCAATTTGTTGTATGAAATGTCCAATTTTGAATCAAAAGTATAGTTTCTTATATCTCAAACAAGAAGCAGTGCAATTAATCAAAGTATGCGCCTAAACTATCGACACAGTTTTGCCATCTTAACTGTAGCTTGTTCATGCCAGCAGCAAAGAAGCCTGGAGAGCAAGTGGCAATGAAATCGTGAAAGGTGTTTTCCACAGCTTGTTGAGAAATGAATAATTTTCCTTGCAAGAAGTGGTCCAAAGCCTGGAAGAAGTGGTAGTCAGTTGGTGCAAGGGCTGGTGAATACAGCAGATGACGAGAGTTTCCAAGTCCAGTTTCTATAGTTTGACCAACACTGTTTGTGTGACATGTGGTTGAGTATTGTCTTGTAAGAGGATTGGCCTGTCTCTATTGACCAATCTCGGCTGCTTCATCGCAAAATCCTCATCATTTCATCCAATTGGTTCCAGTAGACATCCACAGTAATTCATTGACCAGGTGTCATGAAGCTGTAGTGGATAATAACAGCGCTGGACCACCAGACACCATTAGCTTTTTTTGATGAATATTTGATTTTGGACTGTGTTTTGGGCACTTTATCCAACCACTGTGCCGAATGCTTGCAATTGTCAAAAAGAATCCATTTTTCATCAGATGTAACAATACAGTGTAGAAATGGTCTGCCTTTATTTCGAAACAGCAAAGAAAGGCAAGCTTCGAGAGGATTTCTCTTCTGATGCTTGTTTAATTCATGTGGAACCCATGTATCCAGCTTCGTTACCTTGATGATTTGTTTCAAGTGTTCCAGTATTGTTGGAATAGTAACGTCAACCCTTGCAGCTAATTCACGCATAGGTTGAGATGGATTCGCTTTCACTACATCTTTCAGCTCATCATTATCCACCTGGGTCTCAGGTCGCCCACCTGGCTCATTTTCAAGATTAAATCACCAGAACGGAACTTCTCAAACCACTGACATACTGTGCGTTCATTGGCCACATCCTTCCCAAACGCTTCATTGATATTTTGAGCTCTCTGTGCTGCATTGATTCTATGACGGAACTCGTATTCAAAAATAACACAAATTTTTGATTTATCCATGGTTTCATAAAAATTGCTCTAACAAAAAACAATTTGAAAGATAATCAAAAGCCAAAATGTGCATTTGAAAGAGTGAGGCTGTACCTTCACGATAAAAAAAGAAAGGAAAAAAAAAGCCAAGAAGTGTCAAAAGTGAGATGTCAGAGATACCAACTGTCAAACTCAGTACTTAAGGAAATTGGACATTCCATACTTAATAACCTGATATTTCTGATGTCTAAAATACTAATACCTATTTGAGCCAAATTGTCAGTTGTCAGCTAGACATCACTTTCTAGCTTAGCAGAAGAAAAGCTAGAAACTACGTTTTCCACAATCTCATCTATGTAGCTCTGTGATAGAGTTTGCCAGTGCGAGGCACTCAAAATTTTGAGGCCATTATTCTTGGGAGGCAATCACAGCCAGAAGCGTGGTAGATGTCTAAAGAGCGTTTGAGAACCACCTGCTTCACTACTGCAGACCAAGAGATTGGTGGCAGCTTTCTAGTGTTGTGGTGGGCTTCCTGGTGAGCTATTCGAGCACTATAGTCACACATATTCAGCTCAGAACCTCTTCAAATTATTTTACAGGGTTTGGGTTCTTTTTCTTTGACAATACCTAGGGTATGTTTTCCTGACAGCACCCTGCCTAATTCAGAAAAGGGGTCTGGAAGGATGGTTTGCTTTCAGTCCTTAATGTTAAGCTTGGCCACGTGCCTTCCAAAGGCTAATGTAATGTTCAGAGCTGGCATGTGCCCTGTTCAGGCAGCAGTTTTAAAATTTGTTTTGTGGTTCAGCCATCCCTTCCTGCCCCCAACGTGAACACAGCATCTGACCGGTTAGTGCCGATTTCTCTTCCCAGATCCTGGCATGAAGGCACACCAAGTGCAGCCACCGCAGCTGATAGGTACTGTCAACCCAGTAAATGACTGAGGCAAGGAGAAAAAATTAACGGAGGTTTTATGAAGCCAAAGTTGAGAAAACTCAGACCACAGACAAGCTGTGGCTGTTTTTTGGAAGGGGAAGTTTGAACCTTCAGCATTTAAAGGCATAGAGAGAGAAAGGAAGGGAGGGGAAGCTGCCAGTGCAAATTGTTACATTCTTGAGAGGCCCAGGACATTTACAGTTTACATAAAATAAGAAGAATGTTAGAAGAGGAAAAGGAAGTGAGGAAGCATTAATCAGGTAGATGTCCCTGGGTGGGTGGAAGAATGTCTGATTCTGTCTTGTCTCCAGTTATGTTACCTGTAATGATAAACCGGTAATTCATATTAGTGTGGAATCCCACACGCGTTAGTTTTGGGTGCTAGACATAGTCACAATTTGCATGTCCTTGTTTATGGGAGGTCAGCAAGGTATTTCCTTAATGAATGATCTGTGGGACCAGTTCTTCACAGGTGCCTGAAGCCTTTTTTTTTTAAATTGGCATATTTGTTCATTTCTGTTTGTGAAAATGTCCTTAATTTGTTGATGTAGCAAACAAATTTCAACCCTGATTGATAAGCAAAAAACATAAGATAATTTGCTTTGCAATGAACTTTATAGTTCAATTGCATACAGGCAACATGCTATGTACAAAAAAATTACTAACTGACCTACAGGTATTAAGTACTGAAAAATTAACCGTCTATTATCATTTATTTTATTTAGCAATCTAGGGAGTTCGCAGCCATCAGCAGTTCCAGTGCAATTGGGAATTCAGGAATCTTGGTGGAGCTGTTAGTGTAGCGAACCTTGTAGGTAAAATATGTGCATAGTTTTGATAGCACATGTGAAGGGATCTCTCTAAAATTGACCTCATTGGTTTCATTCTCAGCAAACTGACCTGGGCACTCAACACGGCCTTTATTGTTCCTGATGTTAGCACATGTTCTCTTTTTACAGTAAATGCATGACCATCAGAAAGCATCAGTTTGACACACATGGCATCAGAGCCTTCACCGCCACCATAGGTTTTCTCCTCTCCATCCATCATGTCTTTAGGAAATTGTCCCTTGCTTCCCCAGAACTTCAGTAGTTTCTCAGCCCCACAGCCACCGCAGCAGGTCCCCAAGTACTGCCACAGCCCCGACTCCAGGGCCACCGGTGCTGCCTGAAGCCTTTACCTTCCCTTTTGTGTAGGCAGCCAGGAGGGGCGGCCCTGAGACCCATCTCCTTTCTGCAGTAGGACCAGCAAGAAGTGACTGTTGTGACTTTGAAGTCACTGAGACTTTGGGACTGTTTGTTACCACAGCACAACCTAGCGAAAGCTTGCAAATACTAAGAACGGTCCTTAATCCTGTCTTTCGTAGGTAAGGAATAAAGGAATGTCCCTTTGTCTCACTGAAGTCTCTTGCTATAAAATGTCCACCTCGTTGCTGTCCAAAGCAGGAGGGGGTCACAGTGAGTAAGAGCCTTGCTAGGGTCAAGCAGGGTTCCAGGACGGCCAGTGTCCAGCGTGTGGTTCTCGCCCGGCAGACGGGAGAAACACAGTTCACCAGGCTTGTGACTGCGTCCCTTCCTGCTCACTTGTCGGAGGTGGGAGGGGAAGATAGAACCTGGCTGGCTGAGCCTGTGTGCCGGGGGAGGGGCTGCTGCAGGAATTGCTCAAACTGCACGGCGACGTTTGTTATTGAGATACAAGAAGCAATTTTTCTTCTTCCTATCCCAACGTGGCATACCTCTTTTATCAAGGTGCCTTTAACTGCAGGTCCCAGAGTACTGACCCAGCTGCCGCTCAAAGCATCAAGATATTTAATTATCTGACCTTACATGACGTCCAGAGTTAGCTAAGAGCTACTTCTGCTGCTCAGTGTGTAACTGGCCCCACTGAACAAATTTCAATGACTACATATATATATGTATACACACACACATTTTTTTTTTTTTTTTGAGACAGAGTCTCGCTCTGTCACCATGGCTGGAGTGCAGTGGCGTCAGCCACTCAAACTCCTGGGCTCAAGCGATCCTCTTGCCTCAGCCTCCCGAGTAGCTGGGACTACAGGTGCGCACCACCACACCCAGATAATTTTTCTATTTTTAGTAGAGATGGGGTCTCGCTCTTGCTCAATCTGGTCTTGAACTCCTGACCTCAAACGATCAGCCTCCCAGAGTGCCAAGATTACAGGCATGAGTCACTGCGCCTGGCCCCCTATGTATATTTTTAATAATCCTGTCCCTTAACTACTTGACCTTTTGAGTTGTTTCCTTGAAATGGTGGATTTTCCAGAAGGCAAAGGAGTTGAAATTCTGAAGGCCCCTGGGCAGACTGCTGACACCAGGACTCACCATCCCCCACAACCTGCTCCCAAAGCATTCCTGTGGCCCCTTATTGGTTACACCAGCACCTGCCCCAAGGCATAAGACCGCTCCTTTAAAAGCCCAAGATCTCTGTTAGTTGGAGACACGGATTTGAGGTGGCTTCTCCCATTCTCCTGCAAGATGTCTGCGTCTGTGTATTAAAAATCCTTTTCTTACTTGGCAGTCCTCTTTGTCTCAGTAACTGGATCTTTGTGCAGCGAGCAACTAAACCTAGACAGAAACTGCCTTGCAGTTTCGACAGGTGATGTCAAGTGTTGGGTCCAAACCTTAGCAATTCTCTTGGCTTTTCCTTCATGATCACAAGGTGACCACAGCATCCAATCCTGACAGCATGGCCTGCCGTGGGCAGAGGAGAGCCCTGTGGCTAAACATTCATCTCCTTTGTAGTTCTGCCCACCAGCAATGAAGTCTGGGGCCTGAGTTCCAGCACAGTGTGCCCGGGAGCGGTAGGAATAAGATCCTGTCCACGCGACCGAATGGCCTTCTGACAGGTGGACACAAGGGCATCACCTCGTGGGTGAAATGTTGGGCTGCTGGGATCTGCTTCCAGACATGCGGGGTCTGTGTGGTGGGAGATACAGGTGGAGTAAAATTGACAAGTTGGTAATTGCTGAAACTGCCGGATGGGCATGTAGGGCATTAGGTTCCGTTTTCATGTGTTTCAAATTCTCCACTAAAAACGGAAAGCGTCAGCAAAGCCCTTTTGCTGGTCCCTGTTCCTTAGTGTGCTGCGACTCCGTCCCACAGGGACCATGTCAGACACTGCTAACTGCCCATCAGAGTCCTTCTCACCGTCCGTCTGCTCAGGCTTCCATCACAAAATACTGGGACCTACTGGCTGCAACAACAGAAGTTTATTTTTCACAGTTCTGGAGGCTGGAAGTCCGAGAGCGAGGTGCCCACAGGGTTGCTGCCTGTTGAGGGCTCTGTGGTTGGGTTGCAGATGGCGCCTTCTCACCGTGTCCTCACGTGGCAGAGAGTGCTCTGCTGTCTCTTCCTCTTCTCATGAGGACCCCAGCCTGTGACCTCGTTTAACCCTAATTAGCTCCGTAAAGGCCCTATCTCCAAACACAGTCGCATTAGGGGTTAGAGCTTCACCATCTGCAAGTTGGAGGGACACAATTCAGTCCCCAGTACTCTCTCCCCGAAGAACAGCACTGTGCTGTGCAGCCCCCTGCCTGCCACACGTTTCCCAGCCCTCCTTGCAGTGGGACGTGGCTGGTGACTAAGTCACCGCCAATGAAACGTGAGCAGATGTGGCAGGTGCTCCTTCAGGCAGTAGGCTTGCATCCCCCCACAATCTCTCCCCAACACACCCCCGTTGCAACCCAGCCTTGACCACTCAGACAATGGCAAGGCCTTTTGGGGGCAGATGCCAAGCTAGATGGACTCTGGGCCCCTGAGTGACCCTGTGGAGCTGCCCACCTCCCAGACTGTTCCCACTGGAGCTATTACGTAGAGAAATGCAATTGTCTTTTCTAAGCCACTACATCATGGTTGGGCTGCTTTGCTGCAGTGGCTCAGCTTTCCCCGACAGTACTGGTTTCCAACTGGGGGTGATTTTGCCCCAAGGAAACATTTGGTGATGTCTGGGGACATTGTGATTGCGGTGGGGTAGCATCTGGTGGGGAGAGGACGGGATGCTGATAAACATCCAATGAAGCACAAGACAGCACCACACAACGAAGAGTTTCAGGCCCAAAATATCCATTGTGCCCAGACTGAGACACTTGCTCTAGGTATACAGCAGCAGAGAGGAAGACAGCAAGGAGTTTTCTCTCTGGCAGTTTCTAAAACTTGCAAGAGTTTGTGATTTTTTTTTTTTGTATGAATGAAGAAAGATGAAAATTGATACCTGGGGGAAGTTATTTTCAATATATGATATATGAAGGACCAATACCCTCAATAATAAAAATTTTATTTTTTTAGATGAAAGACATGAAGACCAATTTCTTTACAGAGAATTAATAAGGGACATAAAGCTGGAAATGGTGGAAGAAATACAGATAGGCAACAGACATGTTAAAAAATATATATTTAGCCTCATTTAAAATTAAAAAATACATTTAAAACATTGAGGGTTGGCAAATGTATAGAAAGTATAGTCAGTGGGCGTGTCAGTTGGTAACCTTCCCCTTGGGCAATTTGTTTAAAAGTATCAGCACTTAAAATGCATGGCCAGCAATGCTATTTCTAATAGTTTATCCAAAAGAGCTATAAGACAATGTGGTAGATTACAGATGGCCACCGTTCCACAGGGAGCAGGTCTACACACATCTATCCCCGAAGGCCGAGGGAACAGAGAGGCCGAAGAAAGAGGCCGAGAAATCCATTTCTCAGAGGGGAACACTTAACAGAGACTCATGAACAGAAGCCATGTCCCAGGCAGTGTGTTGGACCCCACACACTGTCCCCCAGACCTGAGGCTCACATGCCACATGGGTGACTGCACAAGACAATTGCAGTCGGCCCCTCAGGAAGAGGCAAGAATGTGAACCCGTCTGAGGCAGGGTTACGGTATGGTGGAGAGTAGGTAAAGTAGAGGCATTCCTGGGGTTAGAGCTCACATGGCGGGTAAGCATCCAAGACGGAGCTGCTGGGGCCTCCACAGCCACAATCCTTGCTACTTCTCCATTGTTAGGTGGGGGTCTAATTCCCCTCCCCCAGAATCTAGGTTCGCCCCAGTGACTTGTTTGACCAATATAATGTGGTGAGGTGATGTCTTAGGGCTACCAAGGTGAGGTCACAAGAGTCTTGCCGCCTCCACCCAGGCCTCCTGGAACTCACTCTGGAAGCCCTGAGTGGCCAGGTAAGATGTACCGCTACCTGGGACTGCTGTGCTGGAGAGGCCACATGAAGGTGTTCTGGTCCATGGTGCCAGCTGAAAGCATTCTTGTAGCCATCCCAGTGATCTCTGTGCTATCACACAGAAGAACCACCCACCTGAGCCCCCTGAAATTCCTGACTCAAACTGTGCAGTATAATAAAATGTTTCTTTTAGATCACTAAGTTTCAGGTAGTCTGTTATGCAGTGATAGACAACTGGAGCAGACACACACAGCTGTATGTATAAGCAGGTTCACCAAAGCATTATTTATAATAACAAAGTTGGAAACTAAATAGTGTTCACCAGTAAGGAGTTTGTTAAAGTAGGATACACCAACACAATGAAGTATATCTAGTCAACAGGATGAAGTCGAATGTTGCCAATGCTGGCCCTTGGGCTCTCTATGCAATAGAAATTAACGAGAAGCCAAGGGGGAACCAAAGGCAAGACTTTATTGGGAACCATGTTCCAAGTAAGGGAGGCAGCACAAAGGAAACACCCTCAGGCTGCTTCCTTGGGTGTTGAGGGAGAGTTTTAAAGAGGCTCAGGCAGGAAAAGGGTGCCGTGTAAGCATGTAGCAGTGGAGATTTTCTTGAGCCTGCATAGTTCTATTACATGCTTCTTCATATGTTGTATGTCTCACTAGCATGTTAAATATCCACCTCTGGGTGTGATTTTTGGCATTAAAATGAGATTATAATGAGGGAAAAGTCAGGTTAAGATCAGCGTGGGGGTCCCTGGCAGCCAGGTTCCTTATCAGCTGGTGTTAGCATCTTACTTCGGTGATCTCGGAAAAACATTACTCAAGAGACAGATGGTTTGGCCCACTCCTTATGTGGTACGGGCTGAATTCCAGTGGCCAGGAGGTCATTTGGGTTTTTTTACTCTTCTGTAGTTAATTAGTCTGGGTCTTGCAGCCCCATGTTGCCTCCCTTTGTCAGAAGTGAGGCCTGAATCCTGTCCCCTCACTGTCTCAGAATGAGTAGAGAACGGCCAGATGTTCACCAAGATTATCAAGTCAAAAACACAAGTGGCAGAAAAATGGGTAGCATGACAATGAGAATAACCCAATTAAAAAATGGGCAAAAGATCTGGATAGACACCTCACCAAAGATATACAGATAGCAAGTATGTATACGAAAAGTGCCCAAGGTCATATGTCAGGGAATTGCAAATTAAAGCAGTGCGCTACCGCTGCACTCCTATTACAGTGGCCAAAGTCCAGAACTCTGGCCCTGCTGGCAACGGGACCGCTTATCTCCTGGTGGGAACGCACAATGGTGCAGCCACTTTGAAAGACAGTTTGGCAGTTTCTCACAAAACCACACATACTCTTGCTGTAGATCCAGTGACTGCCCTCCTCGGCATTTACCCAAATTCGTTGAAAACTACGTTCACATGAAAACCTGCGCACGAATGAGTACAGCAGCTCTATTCACAATTGCCAAAATTTGGAAGCAACCAAGATGTCCTTCGATAGATAAATGGATAAACTATGGTATATCCATAATTGGAATATTTTTCAAGTTGAAAAGAAATGAGCTATTAAGCCACAAAAAGGCGTGGAGGAACCTTAAATGCATATTGGTAAGCGAGAGAAGCCCTTCTGAAAAGACTCATACTGTATGGTTTCCATCATATGGCATTCTGGAAAAAGCAGACTATTAGACAGTAAAACGATCAGTGGTTGCCAATGAGTTTTGAGGGGAAGGAGCCAGGGATGAGTGGGCGGACGATCTGCATGATAGGTAATGGGGATAACTGACAGTATGCGTTTGTCCAACCCATGGAAGGTACCACACAGGGAGCCCAACGTAATATTTTCCATCGGCTGTTTATATGCAAAATGTTTATAATAGGGGACAGTGTGTGTGTGTGCAGGGGGGTAAACGGGAACTCTGCCCTTCCTGTTCAATTTCTGATAAACCTAGAACTGATGGAAAAACTAGTCTATTAATTTTTTTAAAAGTGGTCACTTGAAACAATGGGTAGAGTATAATCACGTGCGTTCACTATCTCATTAAGCATTAAATAGGACCAGGAAGGGTGCACCCAAACCGCTAACATCTGGACTCAAAAGTGGACAAGACCATCAGTCCTGGGCCCTGGGGAGGTGGGAAGCTGTAAGTTCCTACACGGTTTGAATTTTTATAACGAACGCAGAATTGGCAACAATACCTGCTTCGAAGGGGAAAATGCACTTTAAACATGACAGTGCTGCTGCACCGGTCAGGCCATGCCGGCTGACCACGCGGAGTCTCGGCCGAGCACGGGGGCAGGGGGGCGGGTCCCGCCCTTCCACGCAGGGGTCGGCCTGCCCGTCTGCAGCGCCCCGGCACCCTGCGGAGGCCGCGAGCGGGGGCGGAGCTGGCGGGAAGAGGGGGAGCGCGGGCACCGGGGAGACCGGCCACCGCTCGCGTGGCTGTTTGTCACCCCGCGCCTGCGCGCCAGGTCCCCGCCGGGCCGAGGCGCCTCCGGGCGCGCGGGACCCGAGGCCTCCGAGGACACGTGTCAGCGCCGGGCCTGCGGGCGCAGGCCGGGCAGGTGCGGCCCGAGACGCACGGCTGGACCCGCTGCCCCCGCCCCCCGCGCGCGCCGACCGGAAGCCGGGGGGCGTGGCCATCCGCCCGCCGGCCGCGGCCAGTCGCGCGCCGCGTGAGCAGGGAGGGCCGCCCCCGCGAGCACTGAGCGCACCTCGAGCGCGGCCGCGGACGAAGATGGCGACCGCCATGTACTTGGAGCACTACCTGGACAGTAAGCGCCGCCCGCGCCGCGCCGCGCGGACCGGGCTCGGCGGGGAGGGCGGCGGAGCTGGGGCGGGGGGGGGCGCGGGGGGTGCGGGACGCGGAGGTCGCGGGGGGCGGGCGGGGGCCGCGGGGGGCGGGCGGGGGCCGCCGCCTCGGCCGCGCCAATTCCAGGTGCGTCACGGCGGGGCGGGGCCGGCGGGCGCGGGGCGGGGCTTCCGGACGAGGCCCCGCCCCTTTCAGCCCCGCCCCCGGCCGGCCGAGCAGGTGGGTCGCACCTGGCGAGGGCGGGCGTGCGGGCTACGGGGCGCCAGTCTCCCCGCCTGGCGTGGCCCGCGGCGTCCCCGTCCCTGTGACGGGCGGCAGCGGCCGCGCCTCCCGAGAACCGAGTGGGCGATTCTTTCCCACTCCTTACGGATGCGGACACGAGGCCCGAGCGGCCCAGTGCTGACGGTCACCTGCTGGTGGAGTGGCGGAACCTACGTGTGTGGGGCCTGCCCGGGGGTCTTGGGGGTCGTGTTTGGGCTGGGAGGCTCTGGAGTGCCGTTGTGGGACCGCTGCCCTCGGGACGCCATGGCCACTGGGGCCTGGCCGCTTGGGCCCGCCCAGGTGGGTGAGAGCGGCGAGTGAGCCAGGTGCTCAGAGCTGGGGCCACCCAGGCACGTGGGCAGACCAGGATCCAGCCCTGCCCGAAGGGGACGCACCAGTTTGCTCTGGTGTCTTGGGGCCTGCGTGTGTGAGGGGTCCCCTGGTGGGAGAGCAGAAGTGCAGAGGTCCTTTGCTGGCCGGGTGCCTGCCCAGCGGGCCTCCCAAGGAGGGTTTAGTGTGAGTTCTGTCACCAGACTCGAGGCTCCTGAGCACCTGCTGCGTCCAGGTGTTGGGCTGAGCAGCCAGGAAAGCAGACACCAGCCCCGTCTCCCTGCACCTCACTGTCAGGGGTGGCACATAGGTTTTTAAAAAGTTCACAGAAGATTGAGGACCCTGAGGGAACCAAGCAGTTTGAGAGCGGGCGGGGCGGTGCCCAGTCCTGGCTGGACAGAGCAGAGCGGCCGGGGAGGGTGCAGGGCTGCTCTGTGGCATGCGGAGCCTGGAGGCTATGTAGGGCGGATGTGCTGCCCTCTGGGTGAGCTGGGGCAGCTGCTGGGACTGGAAGCGGCAGATTAGAGTTGGGTTTTAAAGGACTGCAGGACGCGACGGGGGTGGCCAGGTCCTCTCTGCTGACTGTCCAGTATTGTTGCCACCAGCCACAGGGGCTACTTAACTTTAAGTAAAATTAAAAATCGAGGGCTTTGGTTGCACTGGTCCCATTTCCGCGGCTCAGCACCCCCATGTGGTCCCCGGCCACTGTGCTGGGCAGCTCAGAGAGAGAACGTTTCCATTCTTGCATCAAGTTCTGCTGGGCACCGTGGTCTACACTGCCTGGTGCACTCTCTCTCAGGGTAAAGTGGGGAAGATAAGGAGGACCCCAGGTTTTCGGCTCGAGCCGTGTGGGATGCTGCTCACCAAGGTGGGGGATCTAGAGGGAGGGGCTGGGTGTGGCCTGGGAGGGGGAGTCGTGTGGCTGCATCTGCTGGTGCTGGTTTCTGACTTCGGAAGCGTGTCAGCCTGTGTGGTCCTGTCCCTAAAAGACATCGTAATCCTTCTGCCCCCTAAACCCTAACAGAAACAGGTGACAGAGTGGTCTTGTCACTGTAAAGTTTAGGTGTAAAACTTTGGAGGCCGGTTCTTGCCCTGCTACTGAGAAGTACATGACTTCTACGTCTTTATGTTTTAGGTATCGAGAACCTTCCATGTGAACTTCAGAGGAACTTCCAGCTGATGCGGGAGCTGGACCAGAGAACAGAAGGTGGGTTTAGGTCTGTCAGTGTAGTCGGGACTGGGCTCTGTCAGCCGGGCCGGCAGCTCCCCAAGGCCAGGGGCAGAGGCCGCAGGGGGATGTGTGGGCAAGGAAGGCTTCGAGGGGCCCCGGTGTATAGCAGGGCTGTGGCCTGGCCCTGGGCTGTGGGCATCACGCAGTGTCTTGGAGAGAGTGTTGGTACTTTTAAAATCAAATTTAGTTTCCTGGATTCTTACACATCTTTTTTATTACTGTCATCCTTTCCAGTCAAAATATTTGTTGCCTTTTTGTTTCCTTTTAAAATTTTTCTATTTTCAAAGTGTGTTATTGGTTTAAAATGTTAGATGGTACTTTTTGGCCTCTTGGTATTTAATTTAACTCCCTGTTTCTGAACAACATATTTTTGTTGCTAATTCTTTTTCTTTTTAGAGATGTTTGGAGTGCAGTGGTGTGATCATAGCTCACTGCATCCCTGAACTCCTGGGCTCAAGTGTTCCTTTTGCTGCAGCCTCCCAAGTAGCTGGGACTACAGAGGCACTTCACTGTGCCTAGCTAATTGTTAAATTTTGTAGAGACGGGTCTTGCTATGTCGCTCAGGCTGGTCTTGAACTCCTGGGCTCAAGCAGTTCTGCCTTGGCCTCCCAGAGTGCTGGGATTATGGGTGTGAGCCACCATGCCCAGCCTGCTAATTTTTATTTTATTTCCTGTCAGTTTGGACTTGACTTATTCTTGTGTATTACGCCAAGTGAAGATGTGTTTCTCCAGTTGCCCCCCGCCAGCCCATGCACACATACCACTCCTCTCGTCTCATGTGTAGTCTGTTAGAGTTGGTGGTGAGACCAGTGCTGGTGTTCCTACCCGGGTGGCCATACAGGTAGTTTAAAACTGAGTCATGTGACCTTTTTGAATAACTTCATGTTTTTCTTGGAGTTACTAATTGCCTTGTTTGTTGGCTTTGTTTTCCGTATTCCACCCTCCCTGTCTCCCACCTCCAAGGGCTTTTCCTTGTGGCCTGACCATCAGGTTACTTCCAGTTCCGTGTGTGCTGTTCATGGAGCCCTCTGCCCCAATTGTGTCTAGGCCCACTGCACAATTTTTGCCCTGGGACTTTCCTGGGATTTCCCTTTACCCCTTTTCGGTGTGGGATCCTGTACCCTGGATCTTAAATATCCTCTTTTTTTTATTTGCTCCCTTGTTTTGGTGGAGCCTTTCCTCTGGTAGCTTCCTGAAAAAAGGTACACGGAAAGTTACATTTTTTTGTAACGTCGCATGTCCGAAATGTGTTTGTTGCAGCCTCGTATTCGATTGACAGTTTGGCTGGGTATAGAGTCCTCGCTGGCAGTCATTTTCTCAGTGTCGAAGGCGTTGCTGCCCTGTCGCCGAGCTTCCATGTTGCTGTTGAGAAATAGTATGCCATTTCCTTTGTACGTGTGGTCTGTTTTTTTTTTCTTACTCAGAAGCTTTCGGTATATTCTCTTTATCCCTGGGTTTAGATTTTATAACGATGTGTTTTGGTGTGGGAGGTTTTTCATTCATTATGTTGGGCTACTTTTGCAGGATTAGAGTAGCTGAATTTTTTAGGCAGGTCTGGCATCTTGACTAGGGAACATAGAGACTTACTTTTATTTGCGAACTATAGCATACATTCGTAAATAAGCATAAAATGTTTATAGATTGCTTAACAGAAATTACCAGGTGAAGCTGTTTCTGCTGCTCAGATGGAGAAACCCTAGAAGCATCTGTGACTCTCTGAGTCACAACACCCTCCCCTACCAAGGGCCACCACCGCGAGTTGGTGATAATCCTTCACCACCTTCAGCAATAGTTTTCTCACCTCTTTAAACCAAGGAGTTAAGAGTTGTGTGTTTCTACCCTCGGTTTTAATAGACTCCTACAGTTTGTTTTCCTTCATGTCTTGCTTTTTTGCGCAGTATCACCTTTGTGGGATTGAGCCACGTTGATGTGTGCAGCTGTAGCTCGGTCTCTTGTTGCTGGGCGGCGTTCTGTTGTGTGAGTGGACCACAGCTTATTTGTCAGTTTTACTGTGGATTGGGTGTCAGGGTTGTTTTCTGCTGTTATGAATGTTTTCCACTGTTACGAATGTTTTCCCATGGGTATCTCGGTGCCTGAGTGCTCCGATTTCTTTGGGGTACATAACCAAGAGTAGTATGCCAGGTCATAGGTAAGGTGACCCATAATTACTTACTCACACAGTGCATGAGACTAAAAGAGGGCACTGTCACCACTCGCTGCACAGCAGCCGTAAGTGGGAGGCCCTGGGCAAGGCGCCCTGCTGTGCAGTCTGCACGTGACACGATACCAGGCCGTTTGCACAGAATGGATGTGCCCGCGTGTGCTCCTGCCAGCAGAGCCTGAGTCTGTGTCGGTCGCATCTCTGCCACGACTTGGTGTTGTTGGACTTTATTCGTTGCCAGTCGGGTGCCTCGTGCAGGGCTAGCTTCTCGCCTGTTTCTCCATCAGATAAGAAAGCTGAGATCGACATCCTGGCTGCGGAGTACATCTCCAGGGTGAAGACTCTTTCTCCGGACCAGCGGGTGGAGCACCTGCAGAAGATCCAGAGCGCCTACAGCAAGTGCAAGGAGTACAGCGACGACAAGGTGCAGCTGGCCATGCAGACCTACGAGATGGTGAGGAGGCAGCGGCCGCAGGCCAGGGGCGGGGCCCAGGCTGCTTCCCACGGGCACTCAGTCCTGCCTTTCTCGCAGCAACAGGGAAAGCTCCTCAGAGATGATGCATTGGCCGGGGCGGTGGCTCCCGCCTGGAATCCCAGCACTCTGGGAGGCTGAGGCCGGAGGATGGCTTGAGCTCAGGAGTTCAAGACCAGCCTGAGCAAGAGTGAGACCCTGTCTCTACTAGAAAAAATTAGCTGGATATGGTGGCTCCCATAGTTCCAGCTACTCAGGAGGCTGAGGCAGGAGGATCACTTGAGCCCAGGGCTTGGAGGCTGCAGTGAGCTACGATGACGCCGCTGCACCCCAGCCAGACAACAGCGCAGAAACCCTGTCTCAAAAAAAAGACATGGGTGCATCGTGGTGGAAGTCTGTCTTTGATAGGGGGATTTTTCTAGATAAAGTATAGATTAGGGATTAGGGATATCCGACACCTGGGACCATTCCTGTGCTTTTTTTTTTTTTTTTTTTTTAATGGCCCCTTTTTGTCTATTCATTTGGTTGGGAGAGCCAGTTGTCTTTGTATATTTTTCAAGTATTTGGTTTTGTCAGCTTTAGGTAAACTAGATTTTTTGGTCCACTTTCTTCCCAAGTCACTTTTACTCGGGGCTCACATCAGGGCACAAAGCCATTGCCCTGTGATGTCCCCGAGATCCTGGAATGCTTGAGGAGAACTCAGTGCTTCTGTGTGAGATGTCGATGCCCCAAACTGCCGCATCGCCAGAGCAGGCAGACTGTTTCCTAGAAAGTTAGCTTTGACCAGTTGGCGTGAAGACAGTGACACTCGCCCCGATGCACAGTGAAGCGTCAGACGCGTTCATTCAGACAGGACGGTGCGGGTGCTGCTCTGCGGACGTGACCTCACGGTGTTGGCCGATGAGTCTGCTGGACAGAGAGTGGGTTGTGTTCTCCTTGGGGTCCCTGGGATCACTCTGCCGGAGCCTGTCCCCTTTGAAGTAATGCTGTGGTTGTCTCGTGCTCGGTGCTTTGACCGTGTTGTCTTCTATTTCTTCTTTTTTCCAGCTGGTCCTGTTCTAAAGCAAAGAGTAACTTGCTGTTTTGTTTTTGGTTATTCTTTTAAGAACCAATCTTGTGTTTAAATTTTTGTTTTTTTAGAGATGGGGTCTCGATATGTTGCCCAGGCTGGCCTCAAACTCCTGGGCTCTGGTGATCTTCCCGCCTCAGCGGGGACAGCAGGGTGTGCCTCTGTGCCTGGTCAGATGTTTACATTAGGGTTCCGTTACCAAATGTCCCTGCCCCTTATGCCATGCATCTCACAGCTCTGTTTCTCATCGTTGCCTTCTCTTACATTTTTTCCCTCAATAGGGTTTATTCTGTTGACATGTCAAAATATGATGCAGAAAAAAACAAGACCCTTGCATAAACTTTAAAATTGCGGGTCTTGTCTCAGTAGAGCTTTTGTTAATTGAAGACTCAATTAAAGGGCAGGGAAGTGCTTCCTTAGTGCATTGGTGAGCTCCGAGGGGATTTGCTTTGTTTTAAAATAAGACTTTGCGTCTCCTCTTGTAGGTGGACAAGCACATCCGCAGGCTGGATGCGGACCTGGCGCGCTTCGAGGCGGACCTGAAGGACAAGATGGAGGGCAGCGACTTCGAGAGCTCCGGGGGGCGAGGGCTGAAAAGCAAGTCTGTTAATTTCTCCCTCATTTTGTCCCTGTGAACTGTGGGGTTTTGAAAAATGTTGCCAATAAACGTATTAGGAATATCGTGGTAAATACCATGTCTGGGCAGATCTTGTCTTGCGTTCCTGAATTCTGTGAAAGTAATTTGGGTCTTTATTTTTTTCCAGAAGGTCGGGGTCAGAAAGAAAAAAGAGGGTCCCGCGGCCGAGGCAGGAGGACGTCGGAGGAGGACACCCCAAAGAAAAAGAAGCACAAAGCAGGGTAAGAGGCCCCTTTCCCACAGGAACTACCCCTCTAGCGTCTGCGCAGGATGTGGAGACGCGGCAGCCACCCTGGGTGAGCGCTGCCCAGGGGGGCTGGGGAGAGCTCTGGTTCTGCTCCACACCTGCTGAGTCAGCCCATCCTCCCGTAGCCTTTGAGGGGTGTGCCGTGGTCACCGGCATGGCGTTTCAGTGTCACAGGGACCTGCCCCAGGCTTGAGAGCTGCTGCCGCAGGGCTGGGCTTGCACTGGGAGCCGCCTCCAGCGCCCGTCGGGTCCTCGCAGCCCTGTGTGTGCAGCCCCAGGTGGCAGGAGGAGGGTGCGTGTGTATCGACAGAGCTCTATCTAAGCCGCTTTTTGAGTGGCTTGAGTCTTTATATATATTTCTCAATTATTTTATATATAAATATATATTTTGCATATATTCATTGTTAAACTGTGTGACCACATTTATTAAATATATGTGTCATTTAACTTGAATTTCTTCGAGATACTTTATTTAAGGCGTTCTCCCGCTGACACCCCTCCCTGAGAAGGGGCTGTAGCGTTGCTTCATGGAGGTGACGTTCAGACTAAAGAGAAAATGGCGAAATGCTACCTAGCCTCTCTGGAGATGGTTCGGGGAGTCGGGGGTCAGAAGAGTTAGTTTTTCTTGGCCAAAAAAGGGGAAAAGTTTCAGTTCTTAAACCTGGTGTTTACACTTTTATCTTTAAATAAAGAACACTTTTGTATTGTAAAGTAATAGGCAGATAGAGAAAACCACACAGAACAAACGTTGTTTAAGGAATTGTTGTGAGGTGCACATCTTGGTGACCAGCTCTGTTGCGAGAGGCCCGTCCGTGCGTCCCGTCAAAGTGGCGACCTCCTCTCTGTCCCCAAGCACACGTGACCCAGACTGCTATAGTGTTTATTTCCCGTGGTTTTAATAGTCCGATCTTCCAATCGTGCATTCCTAGACTCTGTATGTTATAGTTTCGCCTCCTGTTTTTAGCCTTTTAAATTAACTTTATCAAGGAATAATTTACGTACAGTAAAGTGATACTTCAAGTGTGCATTTTGATGGTGCATCCAGTTTCTTTAAAGTTGTGGAAGTATTCAGGCTGTTTCTTCTCAGTCAGTTTTGGTGATGCGTGTCTTTCAAGAAATTCGTTTTATATGAATCGTCAAATTTTTTTTTTTTCCTGAGATCAAGTTGTTACTATGACGTTCCTTCCCTTCGGATGTCTGTAATGACGTCCCCTCTTTCTGCCCTGATGTTGGTGCTTTGTTTTTCTGTTTTTTGTTTTCTGTTGCATTTGTTTCTACTCTACTTCCTTCCTTCTACTGAACGTGGGTGTACTTTTCTTTTTTTGGCTTTCTAAGTAGCTTGGATTGTTGATTTTTATTCCTCCTTCTAATTACTGTTCTAGTTGCATTCCACAGATTTTGAGGTATTATATTTTTATTTTTGTTCTGCTTAAAATATTTTAAAAATTCCTTTGTGATTTTTCTTTGCCTGTAACTTATGTAAAAGTATGTTCCTCAGTTTCCAAATAATTTGTGATTTTTCAGGTAACTTTCTTGATTTAATTTTTAGTTTAACTCTGTTGTGGTCAGAGAACATTCTATGATTGAAATCCTCTAAAATCGATTGAGACTTGTGTTTGGGCCAGTTTGTCATCTGTCTGTACTGTTCTGTGTGAACTTTGGAAGAACGCATTTTACTGTCGTTGGGTAGTGTGTTCTGTGATGTCAGAAAACTTGGGTGCTGGCATTGCTCAGGTCCCCTGTGTCCTTCCTGTTGTTCTGTTTCCGTGTCCTGTCGCTGAGGGAGGGGGGTTCAAATCTCTAGCCTTGGTTATGGATTTGTCTGTTTCTTTTCAGTCCTGTTCATCTCCCAGTTTTTGCTTCATGTGTTTTGATGCTGCATTGCTTGGTACATACACATTTAGGGCTTCTTTTCCTCTCCTTTATCCTAAGGAAATGTCTCTTGATTCCCGGTAATATTCTTTGCCTCCAGGTCTGCTTTGTCTGGCCTTGCAATCACTGTAGGCGCAGTGGTGGCACCTGCGTTCCCGGCTACCCGGGAGGCTGAGCGGAGGATGCTTGAGCCCAGGAGTTGGAGGCTGCAGCGAGCTGTGGTCGTGCCGCTGCACCCAGCCTGGGCTCAGCTTGCAGGTCAGCTTGCCCTTTGCCTTGTTCTTTTCTAACCTTTGTAGAAACTTTCATAAAGGGTCAGATCATAAGTGCTTAGGACTGCAGGCCTACAGCAGTGTCTCTGCCGTGACCACGCAGCTCTGCCGTTGGAACTCTGAAGACATCTGTAAGAAATACGTAAATGAACAGTGTAGCTGTGCTCCAGTAAAACTGCATTTGTGGAGACAGGCAGCTGGCTGTGGGCTGCGTTCTGCTAACCCCTGGGTCAGGGTGAGCTTTACTCTAGGGCTGGTCACACACACTGGGGGGGCACGAGCCTTGTGGGGTCTATTCTGAGTGCTCTTGGTGTCTCCTGAGCTCCCTCCACCTGGCCGTTGGAACTCAGGTGTCTCCCGGCCCGTGTGTGAGCTCTGGGCGTCGTTCGCGTCCCAGTTCTCCTGTGTTCTCATCCTGCGCACACGCAGACTCCCTGTGCAGGTTTGCGGAGTGCATTTTCCCTACAGCTGCCTCTTCCTAGGAGCCTGCCCCAAATTCCAGCACCTCTTCCTCCCTGGACGGCGTGTTTTCTGTGCAGTTCAGCAGGACACCGTGTGTGTGCGGTCTCCTCTCCAGGTGGAGGGCCGAGGTGGTCGTGGGTGTCTTGTTTATTTACCTTCTTTTGAGATCACAGTCCTGTGCTACCTTTTGTCCAGTGTCTGAAAACGGTCATTTCTTATGTTTTGTGTTCTAGTTGTTCACAGTAGGAGGGCAAGTTCCCATTACTATATCATGGCCAGAAGTAGAAGTCTTTTTATTTTTGTTTTATTGATAAATCCTTTAAGTCTCTTGTTAAAATTTTTCTAATTTTAATAAAATTTTTTTTTTTTTTTTTAGAGACAGGATCTTGCTGTATTGCCCAGGCTAGTCTCAAACTCCTGGCTCAAGTGATCCTCCCACCTCAGCCTCCCACTGGGACTATGGGTGTGAGCCACCGCACCTGGCCACCACTTGCTTTTTTCACGTCTTACAATGTGATTATCAGTCATATTTTCCTGCTTTTTTCGTGTCTTACAATTTTTTTATTGTCTGTCTGACGTTAGGTATAAAAGAAGACAAGGGCATTTCTCTGTCCCCTGCGGCGTGTCTGCTCCATGTGGTCCACACAGGTTGAGCTGCGTTAGGGCGGGTTGGGCAGGTGGAGCTTCCTCACATGTTTCGCAGGCAGGCCCCCCCGCGGTGGGCACCCGGGACGCCTCGGTCCTGCCTTCTGTGACGGCGCTGTGGGCTCAGTCTGCACACTGGCGATGCCCGGCTCTGCTGTGTCACCTCCTGCCCCAGCTGCTTCTGTGGTTAGCACAGGCTGGACGGGGAGGCGGCAGCTGCGTCTGATGGGCCCCTTCCCAGGCCCTGAGGCTGTGGGGGTCCCTCTGCCCTTTCGGTGCCCTGCAGCCCGGGCAGCCCCTGGGCTGGGTGGACGTCTGCGAGGGCAGGGCCGCCGCGTGTGCCTGCTCCGCGTGGCCCCCGGTCCCTGGGCCGCCGCTCTCTCCTCTGTGGGGCACCGAGCCCTTGCTTCTCCGCAGCTTTCCCACGTCTTTAAGAATGTGGTTTTGCAGTTTGTGGGTTTTGTGTTTTCACCTGTGGTGGCCACAGCGCTCTGTGTCCCCTGCTCCTTCCCGCTTGGACCCCACGGCCACAGCCTGGCCGTGCCTCGAGTGGGAGCGGTTCTCGTCACCTCTGCCGCAGGAACGAGCTGTCCTCAAGGGCGTCCTCAGCAGGGGGCTCCAGACGCTGGGGTCTGCGCGGTGGTGTGGGAGACCCCAGGTCCTTGTGCTGGGAGCTTCCTCCCTGAGGGCCCAGCCTGTGCTCCGGGGACCGCAGGAGCCACTGGCGTGTCTCAGACCTGTCTCCGCAAACGCGTCACGAGCTTTTCCTGCCCTGACGGAAGCCGTGTGTTCTGCACTGTGCTGCCCCTGCTGTCTGAAGGCAGATGAGAAGGGATGGCTACAGATGGTGAGGACTGCAGTCCCCTGTGGCTAGCGGGCTGCGTCTAGCGCTCCTGTGTGAATCTGTGTCTTCCCACGTGCCCCTGGGTGGCGGTGTGGCTGCTGTCCTGCAGCACGGATGTCAGGACGGGCCAGAGAGGCCTGCTCTGAATCCGGCGCCAGTGTCCAGGCCGCCGAGGGGGCAGCTCGCAGGGACACGGGGCGGTGCTGGCGGTCAGAGGGCGTGTCCTGAGACAGTGGGTGGACCCCAACCCTAGGCTCGCGGCGGGGGGTGGGCTGGTGTGGCTCTGAGGACAGGGTCCTGCCGCGGGGGTCGGGAGTGCTCTGAGGTCCTTGTCCCCACTGACATGTGGGTTTCACAGCCGCCGCTGGCGACGCTGCAGCTGTTTTCTTCCCTGCTGCTTCCTGGCAGTTTCTCTCTTCCCACTGGAGACGGGAAGGTGCTCGATCCTGCCCTGTGATCTTGCTCCCTGCAGGTCCGTGGAGCGCAGGACGGCAAGAGGCCACAGATACCCTGTTTCCCGTCCGGGAGGTCCCGTGAACTGAGGGCACCATAGCCGTCCCGGCCTTGCTCTCTGGCAGGGCAGGACACGCGTGTGTGGACGAAGGGGGTGTGTCCTCTGAAGCCCCTGGGATCCCGACGCTTGGGCGCGCAGCCAGCCGCCAACAGTGCTGCCTGGGCTGCTGGGGAAGCACGTGGGGGAGGCGTGGCGGGCTCCCTGGCACTGCCTGGCGAGGGGCCGCTGCACCCAGGGAATGGCACGGAGGACACCTCTGGCCAGTAAGGCCAGTGTGAGTCAGCGAGCTGCTGACAGCTGGCTTGCCCGAGACGTGTCTGCGTCTGGGCACGATAGCACCACAGAGCCCCTCGGGTGGGACTGCGGAGCCAGATGGTGCCGCCATGATGCCCAGGGCTCCACGCCGGGCTCAGCTGTTGCGAGTATCCTCCCTGGGGGTCTTCTACCCCTCAGCCCCCTCCCATTGCCCCCAGATCTGGCCAGCGCCCCTGAACCTGGAGGTTCGGACGGATGCGGGTCAGGCGCCTCGTGGGCACAGGCGCAGGCTGGCTGCGGTGGAGTCTGCAGAGGACACGAGCGTGGAGGGAGACCGAGGACAGCGCTCGCTGCAGCCGCGGACGTGGAGGGCAGGGCCGGATCCAGCTGGTCACAGGCTGTTCTCGGGACAATCACAGAAAACAGCGTCCTCGGCTGACGGGCTACTTGCGACTGCCGCCTGGAGCAGCACTGGCAGAGATCCGGACTCGGACGCGCTCTGTGACGCTGACGTCAGCTGTGAAGTGCAAACCCCATCATTCCCAGAGAGAGGTGGAGCGGAGGGCGGGTTGCCGACAGGAGAGCCTCAGACGGGCCCCGGTGGCCCCCGGGTGGCAGCTGAGCCAAGGGCGGTCCCGGGTGTGTCGCTGGGCCCGAGCGCAGCACACGCGTGCGGGTGCAGAGGCGCAGGGAGCCTTCAGAGGGGCACACGGGGGAAGGAGGCGTCGTTCCCTCCGGGCCCAGACTTCTCTTCGTTTCGCCCTGGTGGTGACGGTCTGTCTCCCCAGGCCGGGTCCCTGTGTGAACCTGCGTCTTCATAGGCAGATACGTATTCTTGGGCTGGGGGGTGGGTTAGGGAAGATTTTTCTCTCTGCACTGATGGGAACGCACCGTCCATCCTGCCCTGCAGCTTGCAAGTTTATTTAAAAAATCCCAAAATATGAAAGAATAAATTCCCCTAAGTGCACCATCCCTTTCATGCAGGTCCGAGGTGTTGCCGGTGGCGGCCGCCGTGTTGTGGGGCAGTGGGTTTGCGGGGAGCTGGGCAGGGCGGAATTTCGGCTGTTGGGAATCGGATGGAGCTGTGGGAATGGAGCGGCGCCAGCGGCACATGTGGTTGGGAGTGGCCCCCGCTGCATGGCCTGGGGGTGGTGGTGACGGCTCCAGGGAGGGAGAGGAGAGCTACTGGTTTGGTGGATCTGGGGGCAGAGGCCCCGAGTCGGTGCGTGGTGGGCCTGGGCATAGGACACGGGCTGTTCTCGGGGGAGGAGGTCGTGTCCAGCGTGGTCACTGCGCGGGCCGCGTGGCGGCTGGGCTGGTCTTGGTTGGGACACAGGTTTCTCTCAGATGCCAGCTGTCTGCTGGTAGGTAGTGAAGTCTGCCGGCCCCCGAGGCAGGGGCCTTGGAGAGACACCCTGAGGGGAGGGGCACCCGGAGGCCTCGAAGAGGGACCAGGCGAGGGTGGATTCATGTGCCCAGAGTGAGACGGGCCTGACGCTGTGCGGTGAGTGCTGCACTTTGCAGCCTCCCAGGTGCCCGTGGGCTCTGCCCATGCCCGGTCCGAGTGGCGGTGGGGGCGCTGCACCTCCACCCCTGCTGTTTCTAGATTTTTGTGGTAAATGGTATTCTAGTGAAATCTCTTCCGCTAACACTTCACTCACATCTCATTTATTGCCCAGGCTGGAGTGCAGTGGTGTCATCACAATTCTCTGCGACCTCCAACTCCTGGGCTCAAACGATCCTCCTGCCTCGGCCTCCGAGCAGCTGGATGACAGGTGTAGCCAGCACGCCCAGCCACATTTTATTTTTTTACTATAAATTCTTAGAAGAACGTTGCTTGGTCAGAGGGACTATTGAGGGTTTGGTTGAAAATGTTGACTCAGGAGGAAAACATCCCTGCAGGGCGTGCTCAGTGGGTGCACATCTTCAGTAACAGGCTCCGGGAACTATTAACGCATCGGTTTCTAAACAAGAAAAACGGGAGCACATTTATTTGTGATGGGTAGCTCAGAGCACGTTATGGATTTCCCCCTTGGAAAAATCACCTTCTTGGTTTTGGAGTGAGGGAAGCTTGACCCCGAGGCAGAAGGGCCGGAGACGCGAGTGCCGGCCTCGCCACCCGCCGTGGCCCCGCACGCCCCGCTCTGCCACTGTGCCCTTCAGTGGTGTCTGTGCCCCCACCAGGTCAGAGTTCACCGAAACCATCCTGTCCGTGCACCCCTCCGACGTGCTGGACATGCCTGTGGATCCGAATGAGCCCACGTACTGCCTGTGCCACCAGGTCTCCTACGGGGAGATGATCGGCTGCGACAACCCAGACGTGAGTGTCCGGGGCTGTCACAGGCGGCGTCGCTGGTGGGACGCACGTGCCTGGGCAGGGGCTTGTGGGAGGGGCTGGGGGTGTCGGTGTTTGCTGTGGTTTGCGTAGGGAACACGGGCGTTGACTGCGGCTTTCCCTTTACCTTGCAGTGTCCGATCGAGTGGTTTCACTTTGCCTGTGTGGACCTCACCACAAAGCCCAAAGGAAAATGGTCAGTATGGGGGACTTGCTCCATTTTCTTCCAGCCTGTTGGGCCCTGGGCCGCTGGCCTCCCCCGAGAGAAGGCCCTCGGTTGCTGGACCTGGGCTGCGCGGCTGGTGCCGCCTGGCAGCAGCTGGGCACGGTGGGACCCAGTCGCTGTGCGTGCCTCCTGCTGCGCCTCGCGGGCAAGGCTGGGTGCGCGGCCGCCGTGGGTGCGGCTCTGCTGCCCCCGACCCCTCAGCGCTGGTCCTGGTGCCTGGGGCTGAGCTTGCAGAGGGACGTCTGCTGCCCACCTTGCCCAGGACTGTGTTTGTCATGTTTGTGTGATGCTTACATTTACATCGTCTTCCTAAAAACCAGCCCTCCTGACTCTTGAGCAAGGTGGAGATCCCTTAAATGAGACGTGAGGGTTCTTATCCCCGAGCGGACTTTTGAGGAGAGATGAGACTGAACACGGAGCCAGGGTGTGGGCCGCGACTGTGCGGACGGCTGTCCCTGACGGGGGCTGTGCGGGCGTGAGCCGTGCTAGTTCCTTGCGTTCAGCTGGTGACGGCGACGGCTGGCACCAACTTTCCTAGGATTTCATTTAAATAAAGACCAAACTGGTTTTGTTTATTTGTGCTAAGAATGGACATATGTTCTGAAAATGGCATTCTGGGAATGCTGCTTCTTTAGGTCAGCACCCAGAGGTTGTCATGGTAACTTGGTTGAAACTCCCTCGGACCAGTCTGTGGTTGGTGAGAGCGCGTTAACCTCGCGTTCGTGGTGTGAGGACAGTGGTGGGAACAGAGGGGCGGCCGCCGTGTGGGGAGGGCTCCTGGTGCATCCAGCTCTCTGACGTCACATGATGTTGCCACAAGCCTGTCTCGTGGGCACAGATGACACCTTGCAGCGCAGCGCCCTGCGCACTGAGGGACCGTGCACCTAGAGCTCTGAGCAGGGACTCGCAGGTCCCCGGCCGTGCCCCACAGCGGGCGGACGGGATGGGTGGGGGCTGCAGGCGGGCATCGCGACAGCTGAGACCCACGTGTGGCTCTGCTGGTAGACGTGGGATAAAGAACAGGCGTGTGGGGCAGGGAGGTCTGATTTGCAAGTGCATTTGGTCGAGTTTGAGTTTGCAGGACTTGCAGTGGGAAGTGTGGCCGGCCCTGGGAAGAGGTGGGGCTGTCCCAGTCACCGTGAGCCGGGCCAGGGGCAGGACACGGGTGCGTGGAGGGACGCGGTGGTTTCTTTGTGTCTTTCCATAGATCACTAAGTGTTCAGGCTTCTCTCCTGTTTCCTAAGAGTTGAATTCTTCGCGGACACACCGTTGCAACGTAGGCCTGCGTCCTGGGGCTCCCGGTTCTCGGAGAGTGTTAGGGCTCATGCCTGGTGGGAGGTAATGTTTGTGTCCGTGGCATGCAAGTCAGCTGCCTCCCGTCCCAAGAACCTACTAGAATGTCCCCTTGTGTCACGAGCGGCTGCCATTGTCCAGGACTGTTCAAGAGCAGCCCCCGTGTCTGAGGCTCTGGAACTTGCTTGGCCCAGAATCGTCAGGGAGCCCTTGGGAAACAGGCAGGTTCCACAGCCCAGCGCAGGGCTGCCAGGGCCCGGGGTCTGTCGGCCTGCCCGGCCCACCCCATGCATGTGAGCTCTGCACCCCCCGACCCCGCAGACCGCAGCCACAGTGGGCAGCAGCGGCCTGGTGGCAACCAGGGGAGAGCGTCCGCTTGGTGGAGAGGATGCGCGTGTGCGAGCGGAGTGCCCGTTGGTGCGAGTCTGTCAACCTCAGAGCAGGCGCCATGGACAGAGCGACCTGCACCGTAGCCTCCGTGGCAGGCAGGGCTACGCGGCTGTGCCCACGCTGTCCGGTGCTGTCTCACCAGCATCCAGCAGCTCTGGGGGATGTGCGGAGGGGGATCTGGGCATCCCGAGTGCTGGGGGAATGGCGCCAAGACATCTCTCACTGTGCCTTTCTCGCCACAGGTTCTGCCCGCGGTGTGTCCAGGAGAAGAGAAAGAAGAAGTAAGGAGAAGCCCTGCGCCCGGGTCAGAAGAGCACGTTGCCGTGTTCCCTCATTCACGTTGCAATAGTTCCTCCATTTTAAAGCTACCTTGTTCGATGGGTTTTTAAGAACTCAATGGCCAGTTGTAACTGATGTTTCCTAAGACAAGAAACCACCGAGCCCTGTTTGCACAGAGCAGTGATCTTACAGGGACTTGCTGCAATGACTTCATTCCTGTGACGTTTTATACAGAGCCCCCCCCAGCACCGAGCGCGCAGGCGCTGAGCGAGTCCGAGGGGACTCAGTGCCAGTCGCAGCCTCGGCGGGGCGGAGCCTTTTTAACCTGGTACACTGCCACCACTTTGCGGCTCGAGCTGTCGGCCTTGGGTTGTCTGTGAGTCGTTTCCTAGAACTGTTCTGTGCAGCACGGCCTCCGCGCACCCTGACGCCGCTGTGAGCACACCCGTCACGCGCGTGCGTGGGGCCGGTGCCTCCATTGCTGGGCGGCCCCTGCACGCTCAGCTCCGATGCTGATCCCGGCGACCGTGGACCTTGGCGAGGATGTCCCTGACGTGCCCGGGAAGGGCTGGGGGCTCCTCTCGGGAGCAGGTGGCCTCAGCCTCGCCGCTCACTGCCTTTCTCGCTCAGACTCTGGTCCTCCCGCGGGGGCTTCGCCTTCCAGAGGAAATGGCTCTTTGTCAGCAAATGGCTGTCGGTGACCACGACCAGCACCAGTAAGAGATGCTGTGACAGCCGGGCTGACGTTGCATTTCTCTGGGAATTCCTGGCGTTTTTACTGTGAAGATGAGATTATTGTGATCGCATGAAGATTGTGGGTCTGTGTGTCTGTGACGTGAGTCCCGTCTGGTGGAGCTGACCGCACGCTGGGGCGCATTGCCCGTCAGCAGCATGTCCAGAACTGCTGTGCGCGATACGGTTTGTGAATTTGTGCCGCAGCAGTGCTTCTGCAGTGAAGTTAGGAAACTAGAGTGTACTTTTTGTTTAATCAGCATTCACCAAACGATTTCGAATCATCTTTTTGGTAATAGGTGGGGAAAATGCACACATTGGTCTGAGATAACATTTGTGTGGGAGCGTCCTTAGACTCTCAGAAACCATCTGGCATGCGTGTCGAGGAGGTAGAGGGTCCCTTGGGAACAAAGGGAAGCCTGTTCTATCCTCACACCGGAAGAAGAAACCTGTGAGAATTGAGGCGTGAAATTCCCAGTTTAGGAAAAGGCTTGTCTTTACGAGGTGGGCCTTCTGGCGTGGTGGGCTGGTTCCTTCTGACAGCCGCACACGCCTTCCCTACTGCTCCCTAGCATGTCGTCAGGACAGGGAATAGAGCGCAGAGGAACTTGTGAAGCGCTGTGGTCTGGGGCCGCTCCCCGCAAAGCTCATACTGGGTGAGTGAGAACAAGCATGTCAGAGCGCAGGCTAGGCCGGACGGCCCAGGCCCATCCTCGGCAGGGCGCAGGCCACGCAGGCCACCTGCCCTGCCCCCGGCGCGAGGGAGTGGGCTTGCTCTCGGGCCTGCAGTGGGTCAGCGGGCAGGTGCGGGCCCTCCCCAGGAGGCAGGTGTGGGCAGGTGCTGCACCTTGTCCCTGTCGGGTCCCAGGCCTGATGGAGCTTCCCGGAGCCGGCGCCTTCCAGCCGCTCAGCAGGAGGAGGGAGGCCGGCCTCAGAGCACCGGCCACACCACGTCACACCTCAGTCTCAGCCACAGCCGTGGAACCAGCGATGTGGCTTATTTCTTTTTTAGTAACAGCTTTTTGGTAACATGGGTGTTTGAGGACTGTAGAGAGTAAATTGTGGAAAAATTTTTTTCTCCACTTGTACCATTTTTTGTAGAGAGGGATCGGTAAGTATAGAGAGCTTGTACCGAGACGGTGCCTGAAGATTCTGTAGGAGCTAATTTAACATTCGCCTTCGGACAGTTCACACGCGCGGTGGTCACCGGGGAGAGGTGTGTCTGTCAATGTGGTTTCTGGCGACGAGTAGGCTTCGACTGTCGCAGGCCCCTGGGCCTCGCTGCCCTTGCGCGGGGCTCGTTCGACCCACTCGTCAGCGTGCAGCACCCCTGTTGCTTCTGGCCTCGTTTTAAGTTTCTGTGCTTACCTGTTTTTAGTGTTTACTTTTGCCATTTACAATAATATCACCAAAATGATGTGCATATAGCTTTGGAATAAACACGGAAATATGAGCAGAATAGGAGCATTCCTCGGAATGTCGTTTGGATGCTGACTGAATGCCTTTCTCCACTGTTGGTACCATCTGTGAGTGGGCGGACACTCAGGAACGGCCGTTTGGGTAGAGAAGAAGGTCCTGGCGCCTGGCCCGCCCTGCCCCGCGCAGGGACGGCAGGAGTGGTGCTGCTTGCTCCGTCCCCGCGTCGCCCTGTGATTCGGGGGTTTAGTCTTGGACCAGAGTCCCCGCCACACCTGCCTGGCTCCAGACCTGGCCTTGGAGGTGGCCGTGGAGCCAGCCCCGTCCGTCTCCTGGGCCGAGGGGTCTGGGCTGGACCCAGCGGGTCGCTCTGGCAGCTTTATCTGAGCCGAGGACGTGGCTCCTCTGGGCCGTGGGTCTACCTGTAGGGGAAGGAGCGCTTTGCGCAGGGGAAGCAGAGTCCCTTTCCTTGTTCTCTGCTGTCGGCAGTAGCGAGCTGAGGAAGTCCCCTGCCTTCCCTCTAGGACAAGGCATGCTGCATTTTAAAAAAGGTTTGTTAGGCTGAGTCCCTCAGATCTGTGGACGTGCCGGTGCTGCTGCCTGGGATGGACGCTGAGCAGCAGCTGGCTGTCCACCTCTGCGGTCGGGCCCCTTGGGCAGGCAGACCCGAGACCAGCGTGGCCAGGGCCAGGGGGCCGGGTGTCTTCCAGCAGGCCTGGGGCAGCCAGAAGCAGCTATGTGGGCCAGTGGTGGTGGGAGGGCTTGTTGGGACGGAGGGACAGCGGCCAGCTCTGTCCCACTCCCGTCCCAGCAGCCGTGCTGCACTTGGCCTCCTGACCTGTCCGGGAGAGCCCGCAGCAGGGCCTGCTCTGAGCAGTAACTGTCCCAGAGCATTTTCCCCACAGCCACAGAGCCAGGAGGCTGCCTGTCGTGCGACAGGGAGGTCAGGTCTCCACGGGTTAGAGTGACACCATGAGGCACATTTATTATGGGCATTAGAGATTTAAGGTTTTCCTAAATTTTTAGTGGACAGTGACTGGTCTTCATTACCTGTGCTGAGAGGAATTTTAAAACAGGGGAAGTGTAAGAAATGTGTTCCCATTCAGGAGATAGTTTTATGATGTTTCTTTCTTCCTATGTATGCATTTTGTGGTGTTCACCTTTAACCACATTTCATCCAAAAAGATGAGCAGCTTTAACATGAATGTTACGTTTTATTTTCAAGGAATTATCTATGTTCCCTTTGTAAAGGAAAGATAATATTGTAAATCTTTTTATTAAATAATGTAAAGATGTACATCTGTATTTTTGGATCATGTTATAGATTATGGATATATTGTTTAATAAATAAAGTATTTTTTTGAACAAACGTTTGAAAGTACATCATTTTGGGAAACAGGTGTACAATTTCAGTGTTGTGCCCAGAGATAAGCATACCTTACGTTGAGTTTTGAAGGGGATGTGCAGTGATTGGAGGAGAGTTGTTGGCTTCACTGGCCGTGGCCTGGGTGGGACCGTGTCTCGCCTTGGCTGGGTGCTCATGAGGGTCGGTGGCAGCACTGGGCCTCGGCCATGTGCCAGCATCAGAAGTTGATCCCCAGGCTCACAAGGAAGACGTGTGCATCAGCGAGAACCTGCATGTTGCTTTATAAAGGTGTACTGTGCTTTCCCTGGAATGGAAGGGTTGCCCCCAAGGCTTGCACGGG